>JAVIAB010000145.1:7945662-8110662 GCA_032433765.1 Megaustenia siamemsis | reverse complement strand
AGCCTCCGTCAGTCATAGTTGACAATAGTAGCCTCCGTCAGTCATAGTTGACTATAGTAGCCTCCGTCAGTCATAGTTGACTATAACAGCCTCCGTCAGTCATAGTTGACTACGGTAGCCTCTGTCAGTCATAGTTGACTATATTAGCCTCCGTCAGTCATAGTTGACTATGGTAGTCACTGTCAGTCATAGTTGACTACGTTAGCCTCCGTCAGTCATTGTTGACTATATTAGCCTCCGTGATTCATAGTTGACTATGGTAGCCTCTGTCAGTCATAGTAGAATTTAATAGCTTCCATCAGTCATAATTGACTATCGCAAGCTCCGTCAGTCATAGTTGACTATAGTAGCCTCCGTCAGTCATAGTTGACTATAATAGCCTCCGTCAGTCATAGTTGACTATAATAGCCTCAGTCACACATAGTTGGCTATAGTAGGCTCCGTCAGTCATAGTTGACTATAATAGCCTCCGTCAGTCATAGTTGACTATAGTAGCCTCCGTCAGTCATAGTTGGTTATAGTAGCCTCTTCCCCAGTGATGTCTTCCCCATTATCTTCCTCTCTGCTTCAATCTGTCTTCTCCCAGAATTAGTTGGTTTTCCTCTTTGTCTTTTTCCCTGGGGATTCCAAAAAAGGGCCTGCTGTGTAATACTCACAATTGGTTTCCGCAGTGTGTGTCCTATCCAGCGTTATCGTCTTCGCTGTATCTCTTTATCCAATGGTATTTGACTCCTCATCATCATCAATTCCGTTTCCGCAACAAAGGTTGGCTACCATGGAGCACCATTCTGCTTTGTCTCTTGCTTTGATGGTGCAGGTTATCATAGGCTGATTTGTCCATCTTTTGATGTTACTCGTCCATATTAGTCTTGGTCTGCCTCTGCCTCTTTTACCTGTATTTTCCCCTCCATTTGACTGGTACATGTCCATAATTCCAGGTTAGTGATTTTGTCTTGCCATTTCCATCCTTTTATTCTACGCAAGCATCCATTCATGAAAGTCTGTATCTTCACGATTGCCATTTTTGTTGTTCTCAATGTTTCATTATTATATAATAAGACTGACTTAATATTGAAGTTAAACATTTTTATTTTACATTGTTATATTACTCTGGTAATATTCTAGTGCCTTTCTCCAGTTCAATTCAAATTCTTAAAATTAGTTGTCCCAGTCTAACAAGCCAGTCAGCAAACCGGCCCACATGCCGAGGCAGTTCTTGTAGACTATCGGCCCACCGATCCACATACCGAGGCAGTTCTTGTAGACTACCGGCCCACAGGCCCACATATCAAGGCGGTTCTTGTAGATCATCGACCAACTGTCCCACATGCCGAAGCGGTTCTTGTAGATCATCGACCAACTGTCCCATATGTCGAGGCGGTTCTTGTAGATCATCGACCAACTGTCCCATATGTCGAGGCGGTTCTTGTAGATCATCGAACCACTGTTCCACATGCCGAGGCGGTACTTGTAGATCATCGGCCAACATGCCGAGGCGGTTCTTGTAGATAAAGGGCCCGCATGGCGAGGCGGTTCTTGTAGATAAAGGGCCCGCATGCCGAGGCGGTTCTTGTAGATAAAGGGCCCGCATGCCGAGTGTGGCAGTTGAGATCAAGATCAACATATCATTGGACATTGTTCTGACGACCACGTGTAGCAATGTGGAAGACAAAACTGAACACCAACGATAATAAGAACTTGGTTTGTCTGGAGATGATGACAGCTCTGTCAACAATCAATTATATATGAGATCATATGCTAGGACATATCATAACATATGCTAGGACATATAACAGATTCTTGGACGTTTCATAGCAGATCGTTGATATGCCATAACAGAATCTTGGACACATCATAAGGTCTTGGACATATCATAAGGTCTTGGACATATCATAAGGTCTTGGACATATCATAAGGTCTTGGATATATCATAAGGTCTTGGATATATCATAAGGTCTTGGACATATCATAAGGTCTTGGACATATCATAAGGTCTTGGACACATCATAAGGTCTTGGACATATCATAAGGTCTTGGACATATCATAAGGTCTTGGACACATCATAAGGTCTTGGACATATCATAAGGTCTTGGACACATCATAAGGAGCGACGGAAAATGCGAAGAAGAAGAAGAATGACTCTACCCATTGGCTGCGTACAGAGCTCACCTCCATTTTTCTTATCATGCTCATTGAACGTACGTAGAGTACGTAGTACTACATCGCGATAGCTTGGTATCAACCGTCTGTCAATATGTTAAAGGCCATATATAGCGTCTACATCCTTGTCTGGTCTTGGCTGAACAACAGAATAGTTCAAGACACCCTAACCCTAGTCATAAACTGCAACAGTACAACCATCATGAGGAGTCCGACTATTAAATATTTGGGAATAGCATTTGATAGGTCCCTTTCTTTCAATCAACACGTGAGCAATGTGAGGGTCGTTCAAAAAGTCAAGGAGAGGTGTCAGCGCAATAAAGATCATGGACAGGGTGAACCTACAGCAACCGTTACTATTCTCGCTCATGTAGGCTGTGGTGCTCTCAGTACTGGATTATCGTTTGTGTGTCCTCACTCTCTCATATAGGCTGTGGTGCTCTCAGTACTGGATTATGGTTTGTGTAAGCTCACTCTCTCATGTAGGCTGTTCTGCTCTCAGTACTGGATTATGGTTTGTGTAAGCTCACTCTCTCATGTAGGCTGTTTTGCTCTCAGTACTGGATTATGGTTTGTGTAAGCTCACTCTCTCATGCAAGCTGTGGTGCTCTCAGTACGGGATTATAGTTTGTGTAAGCTCACTCTCTCATGTAGGCTGTTCTGCTCTCAGTACTGGATTTTGGTTTGTGTAAGCTCACTCTCTCATGTAGGCTGTTCTGCTCTCAGTACTGGATTATGGTTTGTGTAAGCTCACTCTCTCATGTAGGCTGTTCTGCTCTCAGTACTGGACTATGGTTTGTGTAAGCTCACTCTCTCAACTAGGCTGTTCTGCTCTCAGTATAGGATTATGGTTTGTGTAAGCTCACTCTCTCATGTAGGCTGTTCTGCTCTCAGTACTGGACTATGGTTTGTGTAAGCTCATTCTCTCAACTAGGCTGTGCTGCTCTCAGTATAGGATTATGGTTTGTGATTGCTCACTCTCTCATGTAGGCTGTTCTGCTCTCAGGCTGTTCTGCTCTCAGTACTGGACTATGGTTTGTGTAAGCTCATTCTCTCAACTAGGCTGTGCTGCTCTCAGTATAGGATTATGGTTTGTGATTGCTCACTCTCTCATGTAGGCTGTTCTGCTCTCAGTACTGGATTCTGGTTTGTGTTTGCTCACTCTCTCATGTAGGCTGTTCTGCTCTCAGTACTGGATTCTGGTTTGTGTTTGCTCACTCTCTCATGTAGGTTGTGCTACTCTCAGTACTGGATTATGGTTTGTGTATGCTCACTCTCTCATGCACGTTGTGCTACTCTCAATACTGGATTCTGGTTTGGGTATGTTCACTCTCAAATAACTGGGAAAATTGAGGGACAAAGAGATAGAGGGAAACAAAGAGAAAAAAATACCAGACAGCTTAAGAGAATGGCTTGGCAGAAGGTCAACAACAGAAATTATAAATAACTGTCGGGATCGAAAGTTGCGGAGAGACATGATCACATACGCCAGCAGGCCTAGTACTTGATCATGATGATGATGATGCTCATTCTCTATTCAACTCAGATAGCAAGGTTGGAAATGGTTCAAAATGAGGGCCCACGGGCAGTTGTCGGATGCACCAGGTACATCTATTCGTTCAATGAGGTACTTACTAGACTTACCGAGCATTAAAGTGTGGCATAGATCTGCTCAAGTCCAGGCTTATTTGAAACGTGGTAAGAAACATAAGACATCCATTGAATTCAGAATTGGGTGCGACCAAGTGAAGTAGTGCGAAAAAGTGTCCTCGCATCAGGATTCGATCATCTACACGGATGGTTCTGTATCCCGCGGACAGCGCAGCGTTTTGTGGCAGACCAACATGGCAGAGAAGTGGCTAGGGAATCTGGCAAGTGTAGCGTTATGGTGTCCAGTATGAGAATGGCGATAGAAACAGCAACGGCAGCGATAACATGGTTGGTTACACAGAACGTGAATCACGCAGTCTTGATGACGGACTCGCAAAAGTATGCTACAGAAGATTGACAGTGTATGCGGCAGGAGTGGATGCAGCTCTTGGATGGCTCTACAGTGAGCGCGTTGTTGTTATTATGGATCCAGTGACCTTTGAGCTGATGCCCTTCGGTCCAATGCCATGTAGTGGTATCTGCAGGTATTTTCAAGTTGTGCTGTGGTTCCGTACAGAGTGTTCCATTTGGAGGGTCTTTGGGAAATAGTGTTGTTCTGTTGTCGGTGAGCTTTGGACATTGAAACAGGTGATGTTCTACAGTTTCTTGTGGGTGATTACAGAGTAGACATACTGGGGTGGGTATGGTTTTGTTGTATTATATTAATGTGGTTATTTAGCATAACATGTCCTGTTCTCAGTCTGAAGATGGTGGTTTGGTCTCTTCTTGTTAGGTTGTTGATGTTGTCTTGTGGATTTGGTCTTGCCATATATTTAAAAAGCTCTCTCCCTGTTTTCCCTAAGGCCCATCCATTCAACCACTCCTCTCTACTGTTGGAGTTTATGACTTGTTTGGCTGTGTCTAGTGTGATGGGTGTATGTATCTGTGTTTGTCTTGATCCACTCTTAGCTAGTGTATCTGCCTTGTCATTTCCTGGTGTATTTGAGTGTCCCGGGATCCATTGCATTACCAACCTTATGTTATGTGTTTGTCTGTATCTATGATAAGCTGTGTGAGTTCTGCTTTGTTTGTGTTGTTTCCCCACTGCGCTTGCAGAGCCGATTTGGAATCCGTAAATATAACTGTGTTTGTTTTCTTTGATGGTGTGGTATCGAAAATCGTATTTAAATGATAAATTGCTGTTTCTATAGCTGTTATTTCTGCTTCATAATTGTTACAGACTTCGCCACAAGGGCCACACATTTCTTCTGCTGTTCCATCTGGATAATGTATTAATATTCCATATCCAGCTTTTGAAGTAGCGTTAGTGGCTGCACCATCTGTGTATATATGTATCCAGTCTTCTGAATAAGTATCTATTGTTTTCCTTGCTGCTAGTGTTACTGATACTGGGTCTGCCCTTTTATCTGTTCTGTCATATATCTGTACATTTATTTCAGGATTGTTTAAATTCGTACTTATTTCTTTGATGATTCTTGATGTTTGTAGTCGTTTTTCAGGTAGATGGATTTTCTCTGGTATATTTCTAACATGTTGTAATACTGACATCTGATTAATTCTTTGTTTTGGAGTCCATGTATCTACTAATTTTCTGCTAGGGTGGTCCTTCTCCATTCTTTTTTGTCTTTCATAGAGCACCATAGCGGTCTTGTTTCTCCTCAACTCTAAAGGTTCCACATTGCAGTGAATTTCGCAGGCTGCAACTGGAGTGGACCTCATTGCACCGCTGATGAGTAGTAATGCATTATTTTGTATCTTGTCCAGTGCCATGTTAGTTGTTTTGCTGCATGTCACTAGGAGCGAGCTACCATGATCCAAAACAGAGCGAACATTTCCCAGATAGAGATTTCTAAGTGTTTCTTTGTCTATTCCCCATAAGGTACTGGAAAGCCTTTTCATTAGTTGGAGTCTTTGTGTTGCCTTCTTAGTGAGATTCTCTACGTGTTTCTTCAGGTTCAATTGTCGGTCTAGTTGTATTCCTAAATATGTAGGGCGTTCCTCTTTTTGTAGATTCTTGTGTTGGAGATTGAGTTTGATGTTTGCCTTAGCTATTTTGTTACTTCTAGTAAATACTGAATAAACTGTTTTCTGTACATTATTTTTATTTTCCAGGTATTACAGTATTCTTCTAGGTGCCTCAGGTTTTTATTTAGTTGTGCTTCAGCTGTTCTAATATTTTCGTTTGTACTCCACATGACCAGATCATCCGCATAGAGAGCATTTTTTTATTTATCAGGGTTTTAGTCAGATCATTGATATATATCAAAACAAGGGTACAACTGAGTGGTGATCCCTGTGGTAATCCTTCTTCTAGCACCTCTTTGTCTGATAAGGATTAATTTAATTTAGTTTGTATTGTTCTGTCAACTAGGAAATATTTGACCCATTTGTACAGTTTCCCATGTATTCCGGCATCTCTCATCTTCAATAAAAGCCCCCTACGCCAGACTCTATCATAAGCCTGCTGCAGGTCCACTAGGATGGCTAGAGTATGTTGTCTCTTCTGAAATCCATCTTGAACCTGTTGTATTGACCTGAAGATTTGGTCATTTGTGTTATTGCCACAGTGTACCTTGTCAGTTAACCTTGGTGTGCTGTTCAGGGCATGCTGGTGTACACGGCAATGAAATAGCCGACAAGCTCGCTGGCACTGAGTGTTATCTGACTCTGGACAAAGAAGACATCGCCAAGTTTATTCTTCAATCCTTAAGAGAAGAAGAGAAATATGGATGGAACGGTGATATATACAATGAGAGACTGAGGAGTCTAAAGGTGGAAATGGATCTGGTCGATCCGGAGAGCTTAGTGTGGAAAGCAGACGCATCTACAATCAAAATACTGACCTGACCTGCGGTGGAGCGGGTATGGGGACGTCGCAACAACAATGAAATTGATTACATGAACAGAATATGTCTGGCACAGATACATGGGTGCTAAATAAGAAAACAGACAAGAACATTCAAGCCCTTGAAATGTGGGCTCATAGAAGACTGTGACGGACAAAGAAGAAATCGGAAAGTCAGAATAGCTTTTATCAGTTTAAATATAGTTTGGCATTTAGTACAAAAAACTGACTGGTGTCTGGAATCCGGTTATTTGGACAGCTGTTGCTGTTAGGCATGTATTGTCAGTTGATTTGATTCCTTCTACTTTGACCAAACTACTTTATATTTTGTCTTTTTGAAGGATGCAAGCGGGAGATCAACGAGCTTTTGTTTGCAGGCAATCAGGCACTAATACATGAAACAATAGAAGATCTACGAGATCACTTAACTCAACAGCTCAGGCACTAATACATGAAACAATAGGAGATCTACAAGATCACTTAACTCAACAGCTCAGGCACTAATACATGAAACAATAGGAGATCTACAAGATCACTTAACTCAACAGCTCAGGCACTAATACATGAAACAATAGGAGATCTACAAGATCACTTAACTCAACAGCTCAGGCACTAATACATGAAACAATAGAAGATCTACAAGATCACTTAACTCAACAGATCAGGCACTAATACATGAAACAATAGGAGATCTACAAGATCACTTAACAGCTCAGGCACTAATACATGAAACAATAGGAGATCTACAAGATCACTTAACAGCTCAGGCACTAATACATGAAACAATAGGAGATCTACAAGATCACTTAACTCAACAGCTCAGGCACTAATACATGAAACAATAGAAGATCTACAAGATCACTTAACTCAACAGATCAGGCACTAATACATGAAACAATAGGAGATCTAAAAGATCACTTAACAGCTCAGGCACTAATACATGAAACAATAGGAGATCTACAAGATCACTTAACAGCTCAGGCACTAATACATGAAACAATAGGAGATCTACAAGATCACTTAACTCAACAGCTCAGGCACTAATACATGAAACAATAGGAGATCTACAAGATCACTTAACGGGCTCAGGCACTAATACATGAAACAATAGGAGATCTACAAGATCACTTAACTCAACAGCTCAGGCACTAATACATGAAACAATAGGAGATCTACAAGATCACTTAACAGCTCAGGCACTAATACATGAAACAATTGGAGATCTACAAGATCACTTAACAGCTCAGGCACTAATACATGAAACAATAGGAGATCTACAAGATCACTTAACAGCTCAGGCACTAATACATGAAACAATAGGAGATCTACAAGATCACTTAACAGCTCAGGCACTAATACATGAAACAATAGAAGACCTACAAGATCACTTAACTCAACAGCTCAGGCACTAATACATGAAACAATAGAAGACCTACAAGATCACTTAACTCAACAGCTCAGGCACTAATACATGAAACAATAGGAGATCTACAAGATCACTTAACTTAACAGCTCAGGCACTAATACATGAAAACAATAGGAGATCTAAAAGATCACTTAACAGCTCAGGCACTAATACATGAAACAATAGGAGATCTACAAGATCACTTAACTCAACAGCTCAGGCACTAATACATGAAACAATAGGAGATCTACAAGATCACTTAACTCAACAGCTCAGGCACTAATACATGAAACAATAGGAGATCTAAAAGATCACTTAACAGCTCAGGCACTAATACATGAAACAATAGAAGATCTACAAGATCACTTAACTCAACAGCTCAGGCACTAATACATGAAACAATAGGAGATCTACAAGATCACTTAACAGCTCAGGCACTAATACATGAAACAATAGGAGATCTACAAGAACACTTAACAGCTCAGGCACTAATACATGAAACAATAGAAGATCTACAAGATCACTTAACTTAACAGCTCAGGCACTAATACATAAAACAATAGGAGATCTACAAGATCACTTAACTCAACAGATCAGGCACTAATACATGAAACAATAGGAGATCTACAAGATCACTTAACTTAACAGCTCAGGCACTAATACATGAAACAAAAGGAGATCTACAAGATCACTTAACTCAACAGATCAGGCACTAATACATGAAACAATAGGAGATCTACAAGATCACTTAACAGCTCAGACACTAATACATGAAACAATAGAAAACCTACAAGATCACTTAACAGCTCAGGCACTAATACATGAAACAATAGAAGATCTACAAGATCACTTAACTCAACACCTCAGGCACTAATACATGAAACAATAGGAGATCTACAAGATCACTTAACTCAACAGCTCAGGCACTAATACATGAAACAATAGGAGATCTACAAGATCACTTAACTCAACAGCTCAGGCACTAATACATGAAACAATAGGAGATCTAAAAGATCACTTAACAGCTCAGGCACTAATACATGAAACAATAGAAGATCTACAAGATCACTTAACTCAACAGCTCAGGCACTAATACATGAAACAATAGGAGATCTACAAGATCACTTAACAGCTCAGGCACTAATACATGAAACAATAGGAGATCTACAAGATCACTTAACAGCTCAGGCACTAATACATGAAACAATAGAAGATCTACAAGATCACTTAACTTAACAGCTCAGGCACTAATACATAAAACAATAGGAGATCTACAAGATCACTTAACTCAACAGATCAGGCACTAATACATGAAACAATAGGAGATCTACAAGATCACTTAACTTAACAGCTCAGGCACTAATACATGAAACAAAAGGAGATCTACAAGATCACTTAACTCAACAGATCAGGCACTAATACATGAAACAATAGGAGATCTACAAGATCACTTAACAGCTCAGACACTAATACATGAAACAATAGAAAACCTACAAGATCACTTAACAGCTCAGGCACTAATACATGAAACAATAGAAGATCTACAAGATCACTTAACTCAACAGCTCAGGCACTAATACATGAAACAATAGAAGATCTACAAGATCACTTAACTCAACAGATCAGGCACTAATACATGAAACAATAGAAGATCTACAAGATCACTTAACTCAACAGATCAGGCACTAATACATGAAACAATAGGAGATCTACAAGATCACTTAACAGCTCAGACACTAATACATGAAACAATAGAAGATCTACAAGATCACTTAACTCAACAGCTCAGGCACTAATACATGAAACAATAGAAGATCTACAAGATCACTTAACTCAACAGCTCAGGCACTAATACATGAAACAATAGGAGATCTACAAGATCACTTAATAGCTCAGGCACTAATACATGAAACAATCGAAGATCTACAAGATCACTTAACTCAACAGCTCAGGCACTAATACATGAAACAATAGAAGATCTACAAGATCACTTAACTCAACAGCTCAGGCACTAATACATGAAACAATAGATCTAAAAGATCACTTAACTCAACAGATCAGGCACTAATACATGAAACAATAGAAGATCTACAAGATCACTTAACTCAACAGCTCAGGCACTAATACATAAAACAATAGAAGACCTACAAGATCACTTAACTCAACAGCTCAGGCACTAATACATGAAACAATAGGAGACCTACAAGAACACTTAACTTAACAGCTCAGGCACTAATACATGAAACAATAGAAGATCTACAAGATCACTTAACTCAACAGCTCAGGCACTAATACATAAAACAATAGAAGACCTACAAGAACACTTAAACAATCTCAGGCACAAAATACAACATGAAAATCAATATCGACAAAACAGAAGTCATGAATGTCGCCAAAAATAAACAGAACATCAACATAACTATAGAAGGCAGGCAACTAAAACAAGTAGAGGAATTCAAATACCTAGGAAGTCTAACGACAAATGATAATTCTCAAACAGCAGAGATAGAATCAAGATGCAACAAAGCTTGTCAAATCATTGGACAGCTATTACCACTATTGTCCAACAAGGAAATAATTCTGGAGGCAAAACGGGCACTATACAATACAATCTTCAAACCAACGTTGCGTTACCAATGCCAGTCCTGGACCCTACATGCTAGAACAATAAGCCATAGAATATATAAAGAAACAACAGATAAAATGGTTTGGCCACGTGACAAGGCAGAAAGATCAAAACACAACACAACGAGCCTTCAACTAACGTTGTGAGAACACCAGACCCAAGGGTCGACCACAAAAAAGATGGGTCGATGGAATATTAGAAGCACTAGGAAACAGAACAGCAGCAGAGGCAAACTGAAGAGGAAAAGACCACAAATTATATCTCCCCTCGACGCTGAAAGGCAAATGAGGAAGGAAAGAAGAAGAAGAATAATGCAATATATAATTCCAACCATGTCTACTGCTGCAAGCATTTCTTATTGTGGTATTCGATATTTTCTCTAAGGAACATGATTCCACATACATTCTGGTGCCTTAGATAAGGACCAAGGAGTGACAAGTTAATGGCAAGATATGTGCTTGCTGCTGGTCGCGATGGCAGTGCGTTGGGAGTACAAAGTGAGAGAGCGCAGAGGCATACTTCTGGGCACTTGTGAGGACGTTAGAGCTTGACAGAAAATGCTGTACCGATGTATGCACTATGGGGATGTCTGTGGGCAGGCAGGAGTTTAATGTGGGTGTAGGTAGACGGTGATTCATGATGTGGTAGGCCAATAATTGATCTGGGTGTGGGTAAACCAGTGATTTATGAGGGTGTAGGTAGAGCAGTGATAGACCAGTGGTTGATGGGGGTTCGGGTGGGTCTATGATTGAAGGGGATCTGGGTGGGTGGGTCTATGGTTGAGGGGAGTCTAGGTGGGTCTTTGATTGATGGACGTCTGGGTGGGTGGATGTATGATTGCTCGTGGTATGGTAGAGCAGTGATTTATATGAGTCTGGGTGGGTCTATGATTGATTGGGATGTGGGTGGGTGGTTCTATGATTGATAGGGGTGTTGTAGACCAGAAATGATGGATGTAAATATGAACTTACAAAATCAGGAGTCAATACTGCAACACGTAGGGAGGGGATCGGAGAGGATGGGTAACCAGCAAGCTACACATACCATGTGTTGGGAAAGACTGTGGTCCACCATGAGTTTAATCACATTCATTCTTACATTCAGCTACCAGTAGAAGTCAAACTTGACAAATGTCTTTTATGTTTCACAGCAGTTTGTTTTCATCTCAAAATGGCATTTTAGTTCCAATCTAGGAAATTGTTTGTTTATGGATGAAGACGTCCTGACCTTACAGCATTCCCCTTATTATAAGAACGGATATTTTTTTTATGGAAGTGGTTCCAGTTTGTGGTACCACAGTTAAAACGTGATATTTTGAGCTAAAATAGACGTGTGTGCGTGATACTTTAGTAGTTACTGCTTGTGATAAGAATATCAAAGAAATGGCCAATATGAAAATATCATCATCATGTGTCTTACCGGTTGGCGTAGGTGATCATCTCCCTCCATAATCTTCTATCTAGAGCGCATCGTATCAGTTCTGTTGTTGACTGTTTTCCATGCCATGACACCAAGCTATCTAGTATTTTCTCTTTTTGTCATCCGCGATCTCTCTTTCCTTTTATTTTGCCAGTTGTAACCAAGTATTCCAACTTTCGTCTTCTCATGATTTGCCCGAAAAATGTTGATTGCTTCTTTCTGATGTTTTTTAAGAGCTCCCTTTTTTCGTTGGCTGTAAATATAAGGTTGTGATTGTTCATGACTATTCCAGGCAATTTAAGAAGGTAGTTTGCCATTCCTTTCCTTCTTGGCAGTGACTGTACTAGTCGGAGATCGCAGCCATTGTCTCTATACATGAGATCCTCTGCCTGCCATCGCGGAGTGGGGACCATAACCGGCACTACTTGTCGCCTGCTCCCACAACACCATCCACCACCTGCTCCAATGGCTTCACATAACCCTGATAGGGCGGCTGAACGGGAGCTCCACCTTGCCCAGGGGTGTCCCGAAGACTAGCGGAGGAAAGGAGACGTCTTACTCCTCCTTTGTAGGGTGAAAATTTCAGAGGAAGAAATATTCCATTTGTAACAATAAAAGTCTTTACACTTTAAGATAGGGCTCCTTCTAATCACTTTCAATGTTTAATAGAAGAAGCTGGTGTATTTTATCTTCCTGGAAAGACAAATAATGAACAAATCAACCAAAGTATTAGTGACAAACCACTGTGGTTTATGTGCTGATGTGAAAGTTGCACACTACAGACAAAAGATAAACGGTTTATGTTGTAGGGAGTAAAGTATAACAATTCACTTTATGACACCACAGAGTTTGAAGATAAAGGGGCTAGTGCATTTCCTTGTAGTTAATATTTTAAATATAAGAGGATGAAATCTGTTGAGGTGATTAAATTTAGGGAGGTGTTGATAAATAAATGTAGGGAGGTGTTGATAAATAAATGTAGGGAGGTGTTGGTAAATAAATGTAGGGAGGTGTTGGTAAATAAATGTAGGGAGGAGTTGGTAAATAAATGTAGGGAGGTGTTGGTAAATAAATGTAGGGAGGTGTTGGTAAATAAATTTAGGGAGGAGTTGGTAAATAAATTTAGGAAGGTGTTAGTAAATAAATTTAGGGAGGTGTTGGTAAATAAATTTAGGGAGGAGTTGGTAAATAAATTTAGGGAGGAGTTGGTAAATAAATTTAGGAAGGTGTTAGTAAATAAATTTAGGGAGGTGTTGGTAAATAAATTTAGGGAGGAGTTGGTAAATAAATTTAGGAAGGTGTTAGTAAATAAATTTAGGGAGGTGTTGGTAAATAAATGTAGGGAGGTGTTGATAAATACATTTAGGGAGGAGCTGATAAATAAATTTAGGGAGGTGTTGATAAATAAATTTAGGGAGGTGTTGATAAATACATTTAGGGAGGAGCTGATAAATAAATTTAGGGAGGAGTTGATAAATACATTTAGGGAGGAGGTGATAAATAAATGTAGGGAGCAGTTGATAAATAAATTTAGGGAGGAGTTGATAAATAAATTAGAGAGAAGTTGATAAACTCATTTTGAAGGGAAGCAAATTCTGGGGAAAGTAAAGGAATACATTACTGAGGAGAAGAGGAAGAAAATATTAGGAGGAGGAGAATGTATGTTTGGAGAAGAAGAGGAAACACATTTAATGGAGAAGTTAAGGAATACATTTGATGGAGAAGTTAAGAAATGCATTTGATGGAGAAGTTAAGGAATACATTTGATGGAGAAGTTAAGGAATACATTTGATGGAGAAGTTAAGGAATACATTTGATGGAGAAGTTAAGAAATGCATTTGATGGAGAAGTTAAGGAATACATTTGATGGAGAAGTTAAGAAATACATTTGATGGAGAAGTTAAGGAATACATTTGATGGAGAAGTTAAGGAATACATTTGATGGAGAAGTTAAGAAATGCATTTGATGGAGAAGTTAAGGAATACATCTGATGGAGAAGTTAAGAAATACATTTGATGGAGAAGTTAAGGAATACATTTGAAGGAGAAGTTAAGAAATGCATTTGATGGAGAAGTTAAGGAATACATTTGATGGAGAAGTTAAGGAATACATTTGATGGAGAAGTTAAGGGATACATTATTAAGGAGAAGAGGAAGAAAATAATTAGAGGAGCAGATAAATATATTTTCGGAGAAGAAAACTAACTCTGACATCATTTTTGTTCAAAAAGAGAAAAGCAACCAATTTTGTTCAAAAAGAGAAAAGCAACCAATTTTGTTCGAAAAGAGAAAAGGAACCAATTTTGTTCAAAAAGAAATCAATGATTAATTTTGTGGTAAAGTTGTATGGTGGTTTTTGTAGTTGATAGGACATGTTTTGATGTGTATGTAACAATAAAGGTCACCTCCCCTGCTTTACTAGGCGTATGGGGAATATGGTGTAAGTGACCACAATTTTCAATGGAATATGGTGTAAGTGACCACACACTTCAATGGAAAATGGTGTAAGTGACCATACTCTTCAATGGACACGACACATTTTTGGGTGATGTGGTTGGTATCTCGTCAGGCTGCTTTTACTATACAGAAAATTCTTTGGTACCCATTTTTAGAGGCTGGGTGAATAGCGGTGCCTTGTTGGTCTAAATGTGACACTTCTGGGAATTCAATGATGATCCTTCCAGTCAGGAAGTGTGCACACTAACCACTCAGCCACCGAGGCTCTATGTTTGAGTAGTTTAGTTTTATATGTCACATGTATGTAGGTGATGCTTATATGTCACAGGTATGTAGGTGTATATGTCACATGTATGTATGCGATGTTTATATGTCACAGGTATGTAGGATGTTTATATGTCACAGGTATGTAGGTATATTTGTCACATGTATGTATGCGATGTTTAGATGTCACATGTATGTAGGCAATGTTTATATGTCACATGTATGTAGGCGATGTTTATATGTCACATGTATGTAGGCGATGTTTATGTCACATGTATGTAGGCGATGCTTATATGTATGTAGGCGATGTTTATATGTCACATGTATGTAGGCGATGTTTATATGTCACATGTATGTAGGCGATGTTTATATGTCACATGTATGTAGGCAATGTTTATATATATATCACATGTATGTAGGTGATGTTTATATGTCACATGTATGTAGGCAATGTTTAGATATCACATATATGTAGGCAATGTTTAGATGTTACATGTAGGTAAGCAATGTTTAGATGTCATATGTAGGTATATATTGTTTAGATGTCACATGTAGATAGGCAATATTTATATTTTAGATGTGAGTAAGCCATGTTTAGATATCACATGTAGGTAGGTCATGTTTAGATGTCACATGTAGGTAGGTCATGTATAGATGTTACATGTAGGTAGGCCATGTATAGATGTTACATGTAGGCAAGCAATGTTTAGATGTCATATGTAGGTATATATTGTTTAGATGTCATATGTAGGTATATATTGTTTAGATGTCATATGTAGATATGCATTATTTATGTCACATGGGAGTAGCCATGTTTAGATGTCACATGTATGTAGGCAATGTTTAGATGTCACATGTAGGTAGGTCATGTATAGATGTTACATGTAGGTAAGCAATGTTTAGATGTCATATGTAGGTATATATTGTTTAGATGTCACAAGTCAACAGGCAATATTTATATGGCACATGTAGGTAGGCCATGTTTAGATGTCACATGTAGGTATGGAATGTTTAAATGCCATATGTATGTATGCCATATTTGAATGTCCAATGTGTGAATGTCCCATGTATGAATGCCATGTTTAGATGTCCCATGTATGAATGCCATGTTTAGATGTCCCATGTATGAATGCCATGTTTAGATGTCCAATGTGTGAATGCCATGTTTAGATGTCACATGTATGAATGCCATGTTTAGATGTCCCATGTATGAATGCCATGTTTAGATGTCCCATGTATGAATGCCATGTTTAGATGTCCCATGTATGAATGCCATGTTTAGATGTCACATGTATGAATGTCATATTTAGATGTCACATGTGAGTAGACCATGTTCAAAGCTACAAAATTCACATAACACACTTTGACACTGCAATCTGAGTGTTCATGAGACATTTTGCAGTTTCATTAAATTTCAATGAACCAAATCAACAAAAATGTCAGAAATTTCACTTCGATATGAAACAGCATGCAATAAAACAGCATCCCAATTTGTAACAATGCAATAAATTACATGTAACGAGTTTTAACAAAAAGGTAAGAAAAACTCATTAATAACATTGCAACTGACTTCTTTGTATGGTATTTTGCTTAATATCAGTAGTAACTCATATGTCTTACATTTCATTCTCAAACACACATGCATGTAATTTCATTACACATGAAATGCAACAGTATCAAAATAATATGAGAAACAAACTGAATATTATATACCTACATAGCAATTTAATCTTTCAACATAGGTAAATGATATTCTGATTCAATGACATTTTATAAAATAAATCAACAAAAAGTTAAAAGCAAGACCAACGTGGTGGTTGAATCTTGTTTCTTGGCCCAGGCGTTGACAAAGGATTCCATCGAGTATTTCAGGTTTGTCATAGCCAACAAAAGATATGAATGTGATGCAAATAAGTTCTCCTTTCTGATAAGTGTGCAGAGCTTATCATTGTTCTGATAAATAGCAGAGGGAGATGCCGAAGGAAGGTTGTGGTGTGGATATACAAAAAAAATAATGACCAAATGTTAATAAAGAGCTTATTTATATATACAGCCAGCCAACCAGGCTAACCAATCAAAATGATTGCAGGATATCAGAGGAAACAATGAACCAGCCAATCAGGAAACAGGAAACGTCTGATTGATCAGAATTTGGTTTTTGTGCATAAAAACCCATAAATTGTTTATTTTCTGTCATGAATTAAGAATGCGTCCGTTGAGTTGACCTGACATTGGCGTGGAGGTGCTCATCAAAGTTGCAGTAGAGGACGATGCGGAGGCGGCTGCATCCATTTCTTCTGATGATTCAAATGCTGTTGAGTTTGCCCCTGAACCTTCTCCTTCCGCAAGCAGAGGAGTGGAAGAATCACAACATCCGCTACCTTTGCTTGGTGAGTGGGGTGCTGTTGTGGCAACAGTTTCTGCAGAGGATTTTCCAGAAGTTGAATGACTAGACTTCGACTTGCGGCCGAGCGTGTTTCTGAATCCCTCAAATATTGTCTTTTTAGGCTTCGGAGAGCTGGTAGCATCCCCCGCATATGAGGCTGAGCACTTGCCTGACTTGCCATCATTGCTGCTCTGTATCTTGGTCTGTACGGCTGAGCTTGGACAAGAGCTTTTCTCTAAGGACTGTTGCCCACTCCCGTCCGCGGTCTGACCAGCCATAGACTGAAGGAATGAACCTGGAACTGATTTGCATCGGTCATTTTGGGATTTGAAACCAGAACTGTCAGAATGAGTGTTCGCAGCTAAAGATTTCGAGGAACTCAGATTGTGAACTCTGTTCATTGGGTGTGACCTTGTTTTTCTGAGAGCAGATTCCCCCGAGCAGCTGGCATTGTTGAAGTTAAGAGCTGATCTGTCAAATAAGGACACCAGACATACTAGTGAGCATTTACATGTCATTACCTACAGCAATAAGGACAGCCATGAGATCCTGGCATTTGCATAGAAAAAAAATGAATATTCAAAGACGATCAAAATGTTTAAACAATTCCAAGGGAACTAATTAGTTATTTTATTGTCATGTGTGTTTATTTCTGGGAAAACGCATAGAGTTATCTGTGCTTGCAGTAAAGCTGGCAATTAGTTAATAAAATAAAAACCTGTAGCTGATAGTTTTATGTTGAAAAAATAATGAATTCCTGTAAAAAAATAATGATTTCCTGTAAAAAAATAATGAATTCCTGTAAAAAAATGATTTCCTGTAAAAAATAATGAATTCCTGTAAAAAAATTAATGGCAGGTTTTGTTTTAGCTGTTTAGAGTTGGAAACCAAAGGCTGTTACATGTAGGGGAGCTAAACATTGATGGATGGTCTACTTAGTCATGTGCCAAGCCATGTCTTTGTTGAATTCATGTGTCAGGCAACATCTTTGCTGAATTCATGTGCCAAACCATGTCTTTATTGAATTCATGTGTCAAACTACATCTTTATTTAATTCATGTGCCAAACCATGTCTTTGCTGAATTCATGTGCCAAACTAGATTTTTATTGAATTCATGTGCCAAGCCGTCTTTGTTGAATTCATGTGCCAAGCAATGTTTTTGTTGAACTCATGACCACGCCATGTCTTCCTTGAATTCATATGCCAAGCCATGAGTTCTGTGAATTCATTTGCTAACCCACATCTTCTGAGAATTTATAAGTCATCATCCATGAATTCATATACCTAGCTATGTCTTCTGTGAATTCATATCTCATCATCCATGAATTCATATACCTAGCTATGTCTTCTGTGAATTCATATCTCATCATCCATGAATTCATATACCTCGCTGTGTCTTCTGTGAATTCATATCTCATCATCCATGAATTCATATACCTAGCTGTGTCTTCTGTGAATTCATATCTCATCATCGATGAATTCATATACCTAGCTATGTCTTCTGTGAATTCATATCTCATCATCCATGAATTCATATACCTAGCTATGTCTTCTGTGAATTCATATCTCATCATCCATGAATTCATATACCTAGCTATGTCTTCTGTGAATTCATATCTCATCATCCATGAATTCATATACCTAGCTATGTCTTCTGTGAATTCATATCTCATCATCCATGAATTCATATACCTAGCTGTGTCTTCTGTGAATTCATATCTCATCATCCATGAATTCATATACCTAGCTATGTCTTCTGTGAATTCATATCTCATCATCCATGTCTTTTGTGCATTCATGTGCCAAGAGGACACAAACTGCTGAGCTTCCAGCTGACTAGTCATCAGTCACAGCTGACCAGCTATCAGTCACAGCTGACCAGCTATCAGTCACAGCTGTCTAGTAATCAGTCACAGCTGCCAGGTTTTACTCTGAAAGTAGTATTTTAGTTCTAACCCAAACAGTTTCAACTGGTCTCAACTACATTTAACTCACTCTTCAAATACAAATACATATTTAATTCAACTGTTGACATATGTGATACCATGATTTGAATTTGTAACGTAATTTTAGTATTCATGATAATTTAGCTGAATAACAAGTATGAGAATAAATGTTTCCGATATCAACAATTCTCTGATATTTTCTGCTGTTGAATAAACCACAAATTTAAGATATACATTTTTTTAGTCAACTTGTATGTACCATTGCAGAAGAACGTAATATACAGTTCTACCTTGTACGTACCACTATAGAAGAATCTCATATAAAGTTATAACTTGTATGTACCACTAGAGAAGAACGTAATATACAGTTCTACCTTGTACGTACCACTACAGAAGAATCTCATATAAAGTTATAACTTGTATGTACCACTAAAGAAGAACGTAATATACAGTTCTACCTTGTACGTACCACTACAGAAGAATCTCACATAAAGTTATAACTTGTACGCACCACTATAGAAGAATCTCATATAAAGTACTTAACTTGTACGTACCACCATAGAAAGACCTGATATAAAGTACTTAACTTGTACGTACCACCACAGAAAGACCTCATATAGAAGTTATGTTTCTGGAATGAGCACGCCAGTGAAAATATAAAAAAAACAACAGTGCAGAAGGGGGGTGGGGGTATACTCCTGATGGGTGGGGGTGTTTGCTTTGCTCTTATGGAAAAAGATGGGGGGGTGGGTAGGGGTGTGAAGAAATCTGAGGAACTATTACATCTAAAAGAAAAAAAAATAAAATACAAAATAATAGAAAGGAAATGAGAATCGTAACAACCACACAGCAAATAGACTATCAGGAATAGAAAATATACCTTACACAAGTGATAGGGAATATTTCAAATGTGGTTGATGCTTTTGCCGGGTGAAGTGGTAAAGTTGATCAGAAAATGGAAGTAGTGGTGACTGGTGATTTACATGACCTGCTCATCATATGTTAAGTGTAATTCAAAATATGTAATGGGTACATATTCTCTTCCACTTGGAACTAACAAATGAGCTATATACAGATCCATAACAACAATGACATTAATGTCAAATAAAAGAGTAAATGTCACATAGTTTTGTTTCCTAGCTTCAGTTGTGTCATGGGCATTTTAAACACACATTAAAATAAATTGTAAATTAATTATTATTTTTGTTGTTACGTTACATTACTTTCTATTAAAATATATACAATTTGTTGACATTGTTACTAGTTCCCCGTAGAATGATATTTTGCCAAAATGTTTGAGATATTGTGGAATCTTCCCATTATATAAAGCACAGGTCACTCACTTATTTGTGTTACATCTATTTTCACATTTGGCAGGTGAGAATAAATTAGGCTCTTTCCTTGTTGCCATGGTGGCACCGTCAAAGAAATTGTTTAAATTGGCAGTAAAATAATCAATAAATACTCTTTTGTGTTTAAATCTTGGAGGCCACAGAGATGGGATTTCTCAGAAGAATGTTGAAAGTTCCCTGGACAGCTAAAATGACCGAGGAAATTCTCAAAGAGGCCAACACAAAATGGGAGCTCCCAAGAAACATCAGAAAGAAACAATCAACATTTTTCAGGCACATCATGGAGAAGTGAGTAGTTGGAATACTTGGCAAAATACGGGGAAAGAGAGATTGCGGACGACAAAAGAGAGAAAATACTAGACAGCTTGGTGTCATGGCATGGAAAACCTCCAACAACAGAACTGATATGCTGTATAGAAGATTTTGGAAGGACATAATCGCCTTCGCCGACCAATTTGGCACATGATGATGAGTTTATATCGACAGTAAAATAATCAATAAATACTCTGAGTTTAAATCAACTCTCACTGTTTGCTTAAAGATAATGAGCATCCATAGGCTTGCCCTGAGTGCGATGTGGTCATCTGTGCCAGCTATTGATTAATTTATGAAAGACTGATTGTAGAAAAAGGCAACTGACAGCGGCAGAACTAGAAACTGTCAGTGATTCATAGCTGATGACATGTGCCAGGATCGGTAAACCAGAACCATCCAGACACTACTCCACCTCTTTGTGGTACCTCTAGAAACAGACTAATCAGTCTAGTGTGGCTAGGTGTGTAAGAATTGAAGAGGAAACTCAACCTGGTAGTCCAAAATGCAGAGCTAAACAGTTCCGTTGTCTTTTTTGTTATTTTCCTGCGACCAGGGAAACAAATGTCCTCATTAGTTGCCCGACATAAAACAACCCTTTGTTGCTTGGGAAACACAGTGATTAACACTTTGAGGTAGCCGAACGTACTGATAAACTTACAGCAATCCTAGTGCTTGTGTTTCTAATTTGTTAAATACACAGCTGTGTGTCAAAAGTTCAAAGAAAATACTATTTTTAGTGCTCCTAATGTTACAATTAAGTGGCAGTAATTTGTACTATGAAATTTAACGATGTGCCTCCAACAGCTCCCAGGTTCACCCAGCCTCAAATGGGTACTGGGTTTTTTCTGGGAAAGTAAAACAGTACGGGCGTAATACCGACCACATTACCCCAAAAATCATGTGCCGAAGGTCTATAAAAATTATGGTCACTAATGCTATATTCCCTATACGCCACTTGGCGTGACGGGGCACTTTACTTTTACTTTACTCATAGGTAGGTATCGTAATCTAGGATTAAGGTAGCAACTGAGTGGTGACATTCACGTCATTGAGCTGTCTAGCATTATCTTCCTCTGTTGTTTGCGGCATCGCTTTCACTGTTGTCATTATGAGTTCTAATTTCCCTATTCTCATAACATTGTCAAAAAAAAAAAAGAAAGAAAAGAAAATTGGTCAAAAAATGGCTACCTCAGTTGACAAAATAGAGAATGAGTTATATAAAAAAAAATGTGCACAAGTCTTCAGCAGTTTAATATAAACACAACAGACACAAATAAATGTTTTGACAAAGACATATCGATCTGGCTTCATCATTTAGATATTTCACTGTTTTAATGAAAATGATCTTCACTTTTGTGTCGTTTACTGCTTTGAGTTCTTTTACTTGAGATATTACAATATTATCTACCTTTAGGAAGAGAAGATGGACACATATGTTAAACCTGAGAAAAGATAACAAAAGAATTTCAAAACAGGCTTTTATGGGAAACATCAGGATACAGTAAAAGAAGACCTAAAGAGGCACTTCTAAAAAGAGCACTCATAAGAGAAGCAAAGATGGCAGGCATTAAAGACTCATCAAATAAGATTGAACACCAGAAAAGACATAGGTGGTGGAAAACACTACAAGCTCTACGTGGTGTCTAAAGGTCACAGGAAAGGTCAAGAGCTAGATCACAATATTATTGTTCATCTTAAACTCTTAAAATAATGTTTTGTATGTTTAGTCATATTTTTATGTTTTGTATGTTTAGTCATATTTTAATGTTTTGTATGTTTAGCCAGGGGAGTTGCAATAGTTCACTGGTTAGTGAACTGGACTACAAAAGGTCAAGAAGTCGGGTTCGATCCTGATTGACGGCTTCCAGGTTCACCCAGACTTAAATGGGTACTGGATTTTTTCAGGGAAAGAGAGTGGCACAGATGTAACACCGACCACATTATCCCAAATTTCATGTGCTGAAGGTCTGAAAAAAATTATGGTCACTAACACCATATTCCATTTGGAATATTGGTTTTTTCCAGGGGAAAAGACAAAGAGGAAGACCAAGGAATTCTTGGAGAAGACAGATTGAAGCAGAGATGAAGATGATGGGGAAGACATGGAATGATCTTAAAAGAATGGCAAAAAACAGAACGACTTGGAAAGTGTTTGTTGAAGACCTATGCTCCACTGGGAGCTAAAAGGTAGAAGAAGAAGAACACCATATTCCCTATATGCCACTTGGCGTGACGGGGCTCTTTAGTTTTTCTTCTTTTTCATGTTTAGCCAGGCTTTAATATTTTGTATGTTTAGTCATATTTTAATGTTTTGTACAGGGGTCCTCCATATCAGCCTGGCCAGGTAAAGTGCCCCAACAAGGTCTCTGATAAAATGGCAAGACAAAATATAAACAAAATCGAAGCTCTCAAAGAAGCTGACATCCCTGGTCTATATACCTTGTTAAACCAATGTAATTTATGTTGGCTACGTCATATGTAACACAGGGAAGACGATAGCCTCCTGAAAGACATAACGTCTGGTGAACTTGCCAGAATAATTAGATCCATGAGTTGTCCTATACTTTGCTTCAAAATACACAAGAGTCATGGGAGATGGCTGCAAAAGATCGTTGCTGGTGGTGGCCAATTTTGAAATAACACATAAAGTGGGGTGAATAGAACAGCCCGCTCACTTATTTGAAGAAAAAAAATGACAACAGAGAAGTGCTGGGTCAGATTCAGTTTTTCTATGAGATATCTGCAGATGCATGAGCATTTCCAAAATCATTCGGCATAGTCACAGAAAGTGTGTTCTGTGAAATGACAATCTTAAGTGGCACTATAGCTCAATGTCTTATGAAACATGTATAGCTCTTATAAAAGAACTACAAGAAATGAAAGATATAATAGTAAAAGAAAGCAACAAGAAAGGTCTCAGTCTGAATAGTAAGAAAACAGAAGTAATGGTCATATCGAAGAAACAATCATCACCATCATGCAGCATAAAAATAAACAGAACAGATCTGAAACAAGTGCAACGTTTGAAATACTTGGGCACAATAATAACATCAGATGGAAGATGCAACACAGAAATAAAAAGCAGAATAGCTCAGGCCAAAATAGCATTTCAGAAAATGAAAAAAGTCTTATGCAACAAATCTATGTCAAAAGAAGTGAGAAAGAGAATTCATGGGAGCTATATAGAACCAATTCTGACCTATGGAAGTGAATCATGGACAGTAGACAAACAAATGAAAAGAGGCCACAGAGATGGGATTTCCCAAAAGAATGTTGAAAGTTTCCTGGACAGCTAAAAAAGACCAATGAGGAAATTGTTAAAGAGGCCAACACAAAAAGGGAGTTCCTAAAAACATAAGAAAGAAACAAAATTTTTCAGACACATCATGAGAAGAGGAAAGTTGGAATGCTTGGAATACTTGGTTACAACTGGCAAAATACAGGGAAAGAGAGATCATGGACGACAAAGAGAGAAAATACTGGATAGCTTGGTGTCATGGCAAGGAAGACAATTAACAACAGAAAAGATATGATACACAGTAGATAGAAGATTGTGGAAGTATATGATCACCTACCCCAACTGGTATGTCACATGATGATGATGATTTGTTTTTATAACCATCTTTCATTTAGCAAACTGTCAAACACTAATATCTATCTGTTTTTATAACCACCTTTCATTTAGCAAACTGTCAAACACTAATATCTATTTGTTTTTATAACCACCTTTCATTTAGCAAACTGTCAAACACTAATGTCTATCTGTTTTTATAACCATCTTTCATTTAGCAAACTGTCAAACACTAATATCTATCTGTTTTTATAACCATCTTTCATTTAGCAAACTGTCAAACACTAATATCTATCTGTTTTTATAACCACCTTTCATTTAGCAAACTGTCAAACACTAATATCTATCTGTTTTTATAACTACCTTTCATTTAGCAAACTATTAAACACTAATATCTATCTGTTTTTATAACCATCTTCATTTAGCAAACTGTCAAACACTAATATCTATCTGTTTTTATAACCATCTTTCATTTAGCAAATTATCAAACACTAATATCTATCTGTTTTTATCTATCTGTTTTTATAACCAGTTACCATCTGACTTTTAATAAACTTTTACAAATTAATATCTGTTTTTAATTACCATTTATTATTTTAAATTTAGTAAACATTGGTGAATGAAATGTTAGTATTTGTTATTATTATTGACTGTTTTTCCATCCTATTTCTGCTCCTTCATAACATCCTCCCTTTTTGTTTGCTTTTGTTTGATCTTCTTGGCAGTTCTACTTCTGAATGCATCAATGGTGTAGCGGTTACAGGCTTGCTGATATGATGGTTAAGGTTCAAACCAGCATAGCACGCTCCAGTTGACCCCGTGGAAAAAGGATTTGGAAGATTACTGAGTTGGGGAATGTAGTAGCACTGGCTACCTCTGTTTCAGTTGCTGTGGTCTAGTATGGTGGATTCTAGTACTTCACAGCCCAATCTTCATAATCATCATCGAGTGCCGTCTCCGCAATGAAGGTTGGCTACCATGGATCGCCATTCCACTCTGTTTCTTGCTTTGATAGTGCAGATGGTCATAGGTTGACTTGTCCATCTTTTGATGTTCCTCGTCCATGTTAGTCTTGGTCTGCCTATGCCTCTTTTACCTTTTATTTTCCCTTCCAAAATTACTTTTATTAGGCTGTTGTGTCTTTTAACGTGTCCAAAAATTTCATTTGTCTTGTCTTAATTGTATTTAGTAGTTCTCTTTTTATTTTTAGTTGTTTTAAAACTTCATCGTTTGTTTTCTTTTCTTTCCATCCATTTTTCATTCTTCTGTAAATCCACATTTCAAAGGCTTCAATTTTCTGTTCTGTTTTCTTGTCGAATGTCCATGTTTCTGCACCAAACAGGAATATTGAGAAGATTTAACATTTTGCTATTCTTAGTTTCAGCTCTGCTGTTATTTGTTTTGTTGTTAGTATATTTTTCAGCAGTGATCTCTGCAATATGTGCCATTTTGGCATGCAAGGTTTCTGTTTTTGAGATTGTGGTTCTGCCCTATGTGCCGTCTTTGGCTTGAAAGGACTATAGATAGATATTTTTCATGACATTAAAATTACTTTTTGCCATACCTATTCTTTTGTTTATTTCAATTTTACATTTTCCATCACTGGCTATAGTATGTCGCAGGTAGTTGTAGCTCTGAACTGTCTCCAGATACAGCCTGATAAAATATTAGAAAACATATTTTATGTTTACTTTGCTGCAGGCAACTTTAGAGAGTTCCAACCCTATAACAGATCTTGTGGTGCTCTGACTGGTTTCTTTCTAGGTGATTTTTTTGTTATTTATTTGAGTGAATTGGAGCTGTAAGTGACTGTGACTACTCTGTTCTCAGTGATGTCGTTTGAAATTGCCGCCCACGCAGCCGACTTGGCTCACACTAGAGTTCAACCTTACTAATGGCCGCCAACCGCCGATAACGCAAAATAAAAATGGTTGCATGTCTCCTCGTTTTTGCACAGACTAACACAGTCACTTAAACCGTTTCGGTTGCTATGTTTGTTTTAAATGTGTGTTTTAAATGTTTGTTTTAAATGTGTGTTTTTAAATGTGTGTTTTAAATGTGTGTTTTAAATGTGTGTTTTAAATGTTTGTTTTAAATGTGTGTTTTAAATGTGTCTTTCAGAAGAAATTGAAGTAGGAAAGTGACTGTGAACTCTCTATTTGATGGAAGTCGTTTGGAATCGCCGCCTGTGCTCTGAGATGAGGGCTGCATGGCGGTCGACCATGTCAACAGAGTTTGCCACTGATGTTGGGCAAGAGCTGTGACATGAGTGGAGCGGATGTGGGGAACTACCAACTGTGGTGATACTGATTCCATGAGTGGAGCGGATGTGGGGAACTACCAACTGTAGTGATACTGATTCCATGAGTGGAGCGGATGTGGGGAACTACTGACTGTAGTGATACTGATTCCATGAGTGGAGCGGATGTGGGGAACTACCAACTGTAGTGATACTGATTCCATGAGTGGAGCGGATGTGGGGAACTACCAACTGTAGTGATACTGATTCCATAAGTGGAGCGGATGTGGGGAACTACCAACTGTAGTGATACTGATTCCATGAGTGGAGCGGATGTGGGGAACTACCAACTGTAGTGATACTGATTCCATAAGTGGAGCGGATGTGGGGAACTACCAACTGTAGTGATACTGATTCCATGAGTGGAGCGGATGTGGGGAACTACCAACTGTAGTGACACTGATTCCATAAGTGGAGCGGATGTGGGGAACTACCAACTGTAGTGACACTGATTCCATGAGTGGAGCGGATGTGGGGAACTACCAACTGTAGTGACACTGATTCCATGAGTGGAGCGGATGTGGGGAACTACCGACTGTAGTGATACTGATTCCATGAGTGGAGCGGATGTGGGGAACTACCAACTGTAGTGACACTCATTCCATGAGTGGAGCGGATGTGGGGAACTACCGACTGTAGTGACACTCATTCCATGAGTGGAGTGGATGTGGGGAACTACCAACTGTAGTGATACTGATTCCATGAACAGAACAATTTTTATATGCTCCCGAAAGATGGAATTTTTTAAAGAGAAAAAAACATAAAGAAAGATTCAACTAAAACGATAAAAATGTTTCAACAAATGTTATAGTTACGATGTGCTTGGTGTTTAGCATATTCTTGACTATCAAACTGTCCTTTAAAAAAAGTGACACAGTGATACTGGACAGTCTATCATTGACACAGTGAGAGAATAAATGGACAGTTTATCATTGACACAGTGAGAGAATAAATGGACAGTCTATCATTGACACAGTGAGAAAATAAATGGACAGTCTATCATTGACACAGTGAGAAGATACTGGACAGTCTATCATTGACACAGTGAGAAGATACTGGACAGTCTATCATTGACACAGTGAGAAGATACTGGATAGTCTATCATTGACACAGTGAGAAGATACTGAACAGTCTATCATTGACACAGTGAGAGAATAAATGGACAGTCTATCATTGACACAGTGAGAGAATAAATGGACAGTCTATCATTGACACAGTGAGAGAATAAATGGACAGTCTATCATTGACACAGTGAGAAGATACTGGACAGTCTATCATTGACACAGTGAGAAGATACTGGACAGTCTATCATTGACACAGTGAGAAGATACTGGACAGTCTATCATTGACACAGTGAGAAGATATTGGACAGTCTATCATTGACACAGTGAGAAGATACTGGACAGTCTATCATTGACACAGTGAGAGAATAAATGGACAGTCTATCATTGACACAGTGAGAGAATAAATGGACAGTCTATCATTGACACAGTGAGAGAATAAATGGACAGTCTATCATTGACACAGTGAGAAGATACTGGACAGTCTATCATTGACACAGTGAGAAGATACTGGACAGTCTATCATTGACACAGGTAGAAGATACTGGACAGTCTATCATTGACACAGTGAGAAGATACTGGACAGTTGACACAGTGAGAAGATACTGGACAGTCTATCATTGACACAGTGAGAAGATACTGGACAGTCTATCATTGACACAGTGATAAGATACTGGACAGTCTATCATTGATACAGTGAGAAGATACTGGACAGTCTATCATTGACACAGTGAGAAGATACTGGACAGTCTATCATTGATACAATGAGAAGATACTGGACAGTCTATCATTGACAGGGGGAGAAGATACTGGACAGTCTATCATTGATACGGTGAGAAGATACTGGACAGTCTATCATTGACACAGTGAGAAGATATTGGACAGTCTATCATTGATACAATGAGAAGATACTGGACAGTCTATCATTGATACAATGAGAAGATACTGGACAGTCTATCATTGATACAATGAGAAGATACTGGACAGTCTATCATTGAACCGGTGAGAAGATACTGGACAGTCTATCATTGATACAATGAGAAGATACTGGACAGTCTATTATTGATACAATGAGAAGATACTGGACAGTCTATCATTGATACAGTGAGAAGATACTGGACAGTCTATCATTGACACGGTGAGAAGATACTGGACAGTCTATCTTTGATACAATGAGAAGATACTGGACAGTATATCATTGATACAATGAGAAGATACTGGACAGTCTATCATTAATACAGTGAGAAGATACTGGATAGTCTATCATTGACACAGTGAGAAGATACTGGACAGTCTATCATTGAAACAATGAGAAGATATTGGATAGTCTATCATTAATACAATGAGAAGATACTGGACAGTCTATCATTGACACAGTGAGAAGATACTGGACAGTCTATCATTGATACAATGAGAAAATACTGGACAGTCTATCATTGATACAATGAGAAGATACTGGACAGTCTATCATTGACACAGTGAGAAGATATTGGACAGTCTATCATTGATACAGTGAGAAGATATTGGACAGTCTATCATTGACACAGTGAGAAGATATTGGACAGTCTATCATTGATATAATGAGAAGATACTGGACAGTCTATCATTGACACAGTGAGAAGATATTGGACAGTCTATCATTGATACAATGAGAAGATATTGGACAGTCTATCATTGATACAATGAGAAGATACTGGACAGTCTATCATTGACACAGTGAGAAGATATTGGACAGTCTATCATTGACACAGTGAGAAGATACTGGACAGCCTATCATTGACACAGTGAGAAGATATTGGACAGTCTATCATTGATACAATGAGAAGATACTGGACAGTCTATCATTGACACAGTGAGAAGATACTGGACAGTCTATCATTGATAAAATGAGAACATACTGGACAGTCTATCATTGATACAATGAGAAGATACTGGACAGCCTATCATTGACACAGTGAGAAGATACTGGATAGTCTATCATTGATACAATGAGAAGAAACTGGATAGTCTATCATTGATACAATGAGAAGATACTGGACAGTCTATCATTGATACAATGAGAAGATACTGGACAGTCTATCATTGATACAATGAGAAGATACTGGATAGTCTATCACTGATACAATGAGAAGATACTGGACAGTCTATCATTGATATAATGAGAAGATACTGGACAGTCTATCATTGATACAATGAGAAGATACTGGATAGTCTATCACTGATACAATGAGAAGATACTGGACAGTCTATCATTGATACAATGAGAAGATACTTGACAGCCTATCATTGATACAGTGAGAAGATACTGGACAGTCTATCATTGACACAGTGAAAAGATACTGGATAGTCTATCACTGATACAATGAGAAGATACTGGATAGTCTATTACTGACACAGTGAGAAGATACTGGATAGTCTATCATTGACACAGTAAGAAGATACTGGATAGTCTATCATTGACACAGTGAGAAAATACTGGACAGTCTATCACTGACACAGTGAGAAAATACTGGACAGTCTATCACTGACACAGTAAGAAGATACAGGATAGTCTATCACTGACACAGTGAGATAATAAAGGGACAGTCTATCACTGACACAGTAAGAGAATAAATGGACAGTCTATCACTGACAAAGTAAGAGAATAAATGGACAGTCTATCATTGACACAGTAAGAGAATAAATGGACAGTCTATCATTGACACAGTAAGATAATAAATGGACAGTCTATCATTGACACAGTAAGATCATATATGGACAGTCTATCACTGATACAGTAAGAGAATAAATGGACAATCTATCACTGACACAGTAAGAGAATAAATGGACAATCTATCACTGACACAGTAAGAGAATAAATGGACAGTCTATCACTGACACAGTAAGAGAATAAATGGACAGTCTATCACTGTCACAGTAAGAGAATAAATGGACAGTCTATCACTGACACAGTAAGAGAATAAAATGGACAGTCTATCACTGACACAGTAAGAGAATAAATGGACAGTCTATCACTGACACAGTAAGAGAATAAATGGACAGTCTACCACTGACACAGTAAGAGAATAAATGGACAGTCTACCACTGACACAGTAAGAGAATAAATGGACAGTCTATCATTGACACAGTAAGAGAATAAATGGACAGTCTATCACTGACACAGTAAGAGAATAAATGGACAGTCTATCACTGACACAGTAAGAGAATAAAATGGACAGTCTATCACTGACACAGTAAGAGAATAAAATGGACAGTCTATCACTGACACAGTAAGAGAATAAATGGACAATCTATCACTGACACAGTAAGAGAATAAATGGACAGTCTATCACTGACACAGTAAGAGAATAAATGGACAGTCTATCACTAACACAGTAAGAGATTAAAATGGACAGTCTATCACTGACACAGTAAGAGAATAAAATGGACAGTCTATCACTGACACAGTAAGAGAATAAATGGACAGTCTATCACTGATACAGTAAGAGAATAAATGGACAGTCTATCATTGACACAGTAAGAGAATAAATGGACAGTCTATCACTGATACAGTAAGGGAATAAATGGACAGTCTATCATTGACACAGTAAGAGAATAAATGGACAGTCTATCATTGACACAGCAAAAGAATAAATGGACAGTCTACCACTGACACAGTAAGAGAATAAATGGACAGTCTATCACTGACACAGTAAGAGAATAAATGGACAATCTACCACTGACATAGTAAGAGAATAAATGGACATTGACACAGTAAGAGAATAAATGGACAGTCTATCACTGACACAGTAAGAGAATAAATGGACATTGACACAGTAAGAGAATACATGGACAGTCTATCACTGACACAGTAAGAGAATAAATGGACAGTCTATCACTGATACAGTAAGAGAATAAATGGACATTGACACAGTAAGAGAATACATGGACAGTCTATCACTGACACAGTAAGAGAATAAATGGACAGTCTATCACTGATACAGTAAGAGAATAAATGGACAGTCTATCACTGACACAGTAAGAGAATAAATGGACAGTCTATCACTGACACAGTACGAGAATAAATGGACAGTCTATCACTGATACAGTAAGAGAATAAATGGTCAGTCTATCCCTGACACAGTGAGGGAATAAATGGACAGTCTATTACCGACACAGTAAGAAAATACTAGAACGAAACTTAATGACAGCTTTCACAGACAACACTATGTAAAGGAACAGTAAAGATACATAATGTTGAAACCTTCCACATTGGCACGTAATAATTTTAGAAAAAATATTATCTGTTAAACACTGCGTAGTTTCCCAACAAAAATTACTAAATATATCTTGGTGGCAGATGGTTCTATGCATTGTATGTTCTTTAGTGCATTAATTTTTCCGTCATGTATATAAGCAATGTTTTATACTCTTACACTCTGTCATTAAAATATTGGTTGTACATTGAAAGTTTTTCATTAATATTTACATCGCCTGGGAGTATTGAAACAACTGTACGTTGTCTTCATATATAATGTTATAACAAATTTTTGTGTGTGACAAACATGCACCATCTGATCCAACTGTGAAAATGGGTACATGACTTACAGGTTAGGGACAATAAAATCAACAAGTGAGTGTGCTTGCTCTCTTCACCTTCAGTAACAGTTAGGCTGAAACACTACACACCCATATGGATTTTTATGTGATATATGTCTACCTATACCCACTTACACAACAATGTTCGAGGTCACATATATGTATGTAATAATAATGAAACTCGGTATATGAATAAACAAATTTTCAACATTACATCTTTAGATAATTTCATAATAATGTTGATAATGTACTAGCTAAATGACATGGCCTCAGTCAGGGCACACAGTTTGAGATAACAGCAGAAGATTAAATGAAGAACTGGTAAGCACAATGAACTTCGCAGTTCAACAAACAGTTCATTTGTTCATTAACCCAAGTTCTACAAACAGTTCATTTGTTCATTAACCCTAGTTTTACAAACAGTTCATTTGTTCATTAACCCTAGTTTTACAAACAGTTCATTTGTTCATTAACCCTAGTTTTACAAACAGTACATTTGTTCATTAACCCTAGTTCTACAAACAGTTCATTTGTTCATTAACCCTAGTTCTACAAACAGTTCATTTGTTCATTAACCCTAGTTCTACAAACAGTACATTTGTTCATTAACCCTAGTTCTACAAACAGTACATTTGTTCATTAACCCCAGTTTTACAAACAGTTCATTAACCCAAGTTTTAAAAACAGTTCATTTGTTCATTAACCCTAGTTTTACAAACAGTTCATTTGTTTATTAATCCTAGTTTTACAAACAGTTCACTTGTTCATTAACCCTAGTTTTACAAACAGTTCATTTGTTCATTAACCCAAGTTTTAAAAACAGTTCATTTGTTCATTAACCCTAGTTTTACAAACAGTTCATTTGTTCATTAACCCTAGTTTTACAAACAGTTCATTTGTTCATTAACCCTAGTTCTACAAACAGTACATTTGTTCATTAACCCTAGTTCTACAAACAGTTCATTTGTTCATTAACCCTAGTTTTACAAACAGTTCATTTGTTCATTAACCCTAGTTTTACAAACAGTTCATTTGTTCATTAACGCTAGATTACGATACTGTAGTAAAAATTACCGCATCACAAACTGTTTCAGTCGTTAACGCTAGATTATGATACTGTAGTAAAAATTACAGCATCACAAACTGTTCCAATCATTAACGCTAGATTACGATACTGTAGTAAAAATTATCGCATCACAAACTGTTCCAATCATTAACGCTAGATTATGATACTGTAGTAAAAATTACCGCATCACAAACTGTTCCAATCATTAACGCTAGATTATGATACTGTAGTAAAAATTACCACATCACAAACTGTTCCAATCATTAACGCTAGATTATGATACTGTAGTAAAAATTACCACATCACAAACTGTTCCAATCATTAACGCTAGATTACGATACTGTAGTAAAAATTACCGCATCACAAACTGTTCCAATCATTAACGCTAGATTATGATACTGTAGTAAAAATTACCGCATCACAAACTGTTTCAATCATTAACGCTAGATTACGATACTGTAGTAAAAATTACCGCATCACAAACTGTTTCAATCATTAACGCTAGATTACGATACTGTAGTAAAAATTACCGCATCACAAACTGTTCCAATCATTAACGCTAGATTATGATACTGTAGTAAAAATTACCGCATCACAAACTGTTCCAATCATTAACGCTAGATTACGATACTGTAGTAAAAATTACCGCATCACAAACTGTTCCAAATCTTACATTTTGCCATATTCAAACATTCTTTTCCTGAAACTTCCAAATTACCACTTTCAGCAGTGGCCCCTGAATGTTGGATTTTCTTCCATTGCTGTTGAACCCCCCCCCCCCGATTTCGTCAGATACAATCTCATATAATGCAAAAGGGGACTAGTTGGTCTTGAAGCAAGACGCCAGCCTTGAGACAGAGAGGCTGTGGGTTCAAATCCCGGCTGCACCAGTTTGGATTTTTATTTATGATTTCTCTCTGCTGCAACTACACCTGGTCTCAGCAGTGAGGCCTGGCTTGAAACGTCTTACCCATGGATCATGTCAGTACCTCAGAAGATGGAGTGCCTGTGCAGTGATGAGACCCCTGTGCACATGGCTGCCAGGGAAAAATGGATTAACATGCAAATTTCAATCTCTAGTCTCTAGGCACTTCATCACAGATAAAAGCTGGCAAATGCAAAAAAAAAAAAAAAAAAAAAAAAAAAAAAAAAAAAATGCTTCTGCTAATTTTCAAGAAATTGGTTAATTCTTTTTTTTTGGTCTTTGTGACCAGTGAAACTTCCCTGGTCATATGCTGACATCAAACAACAGCTTGTAACTCTGGAAACACAGTGAATAACGCTAAGAGATAGCCGAACTTACTGACGGGCTTACGGCGTCTGTACCGATAGACATTGTAACACGTCTGACCCCTGAGGTCAAATTCAGGTCATAAACCAACCTGAGACAGGAAATCCGAGTTTCCCCGTGTCTGTCCTAGTGTGAACACACAGCTGTGTGTCAAAAAGTTCAAAGAAAACAATACAATTAAGTGGCAGTAATTTTTACTACAATATCGTAAACATGTCAGCTGAAAGGACCGTATTTAGAGTTAAACAAAACAGAAGTGAGGTGTCAATTCAAAATATATGTATCAGCAATGAAGATGAATGAGCTAAAAATAAATCAATCCCCATTTTTTTGGTGGTCTTTAAACCAACATTTCAGACTAACATCCAAATGTCTTAGCCAATGACTCAGTGGGTCTCAAAGTGTGACCACGACTCCCAGGGGTGCTGCCAAACTTTGGCAAGGGTGCTGTGCTATTGTTGCATGTCTACTGGGTGGTTATAAAATCATAAAATGACAACATCCATAAGGGCATGACATTTTTTCAGAACATACACGAGTTTCTACAGGATAGTGTTAATTAATTCTGTCACCATTTATCATTTTATATATCTTATGAGAGATTTTACGTAACGTATACAATTGCAACTGCCATGAGGGTGCCACCGGTACATGATCAGCAGGGAAAGGAAGCCACGGGTGTCCAAAGTTTGGGAACTACTGTAATAATCAATCTGAATTTTATAAATTGCTAACCCTTTGTTGTTCAGCACCTCGTACACTTAGTTTACACAATATTAATAACGTATAAACAATTAAAGTCAGCATTTTTGGCCCATTTTCTTAACCATGACACTAGCGTATGTACAAGATTAACTGTGGTTTAGTTAATTTTTAACAGATCTTGACAAATGATATGTCATTGCGATTAATATAACAATATGAAAGAATTACATGTTTTCTTAAATACAAAGCCAGTGGCTGTCAGTATCAAATTAGTAAAAATTACAAACATACACCATATAACCCCAAAAAGTGTTTGATAACAATTGAAATGTTAACTACTAGATATTTCATTCTTCTCAAAGATGTTTAAAAAATTATTATAATTAAGTATGTTAATCTACAGATAAATTATATTTTACGAGAAAAAAGAGCAAAATAGAAAACAACACGAAAATGATATTTCATGAGAAAAAGAGAAAAAAAAATAGAAATTAAAGAAATGGTATTTTATGAGGGGAAAAAAAAGCACAAATAGAAAACAATACAGAAATGATAATTTATGAAGAAAAGAGCAAATAGATAACAAAAGGAATGTGAGAGTACACTGAATTTGCAAATATCACTTCTCAAGTTATATAAAGAAAAGAGGGGAAAATAACAGAAAATATGTACAACACATTTGTATGAATCAAAGCAGTACAACTGAATGGAACTGAAACACAAAGCAATCAGGTTCAAATTTAAAAAAGATGAAATATTTATTTATTCTAGATCAAAACAAGTAATGAATCAAATCAAAATCGAAATAATGTTCCGATAATACAGCTACCAAAAGCCAAAATGAGGTCAACTAGAAAATATGCAAGCTTTGTTCAAGACATTGTACCAGATATTTATAAACAAATTGCCAGATTTTTCTGCCATATACAACCATTTCCCACAATGATAAATCTACTGATATCCTTATAACTTTATACAAAATAAATTGTTGGCTGTGTTTAACCACAGCCTGTGTTTAACCTCAGCCTGTGTTTAACCTCAGCCAATTACGGGATTTACTAAGGCCTGCAGGCTGAATGGGGTTACCTAAAGCTTGTGATGTTTTCAGCTTTACAAGCAGGGGCAGTCTGTGGTAAAATGACATCAGCTGCCTATAGCTCACATAGCTATTCACATTACAAGCTTTGGGTAATTTTGGGAAAACACTATCTGCCCACAGGCCTTAGCAAATCTATAGTTGGCTGTGGTTTATCTAACACAGTGCACTATATACCAGGTATGCTTAAATTAACCCCAGTGCACTTTATACTGGACATGTCTTTACATCTTGGTGCAATTTATACCAGGTGTGTATTGTTACATCTTATTGTATAATGTTGCAGTGTCGGTCAAAAAACAGTCTACTTTATTAAGAAACTGATAAGGCAGGCAAGTATCATTCTACAGAGACACTGTTGGTTAAAATGTGTCAAAGGTACATGGCAGGCTCGGGGTGTAGTGTGAAAGAGAAATTGAGGGTTTGATTACTGAACTAGGGACATGGTTTTGAGGAACTCTACAATCAAGGAACCAGGAAAATAAAGTGAAGCAATGGGAAAAGTGAATCACCTACAAGGGTGAACACATAGAGAGGAGTGCATCACCTTGAGGGATGAATATGTAGAAAGGAGTGCATCACCTTAAGGGGTGAACACATAAAGAGGAGTGCATCACCTAGAGGGGTGAATACATAGAGAGGAGTGCATCACCTAGAGGGGTGAACACATAGAGAGGAGTGCATCACCTTGAGGGGTGAACACATAGAGAGGAGTGCATCACCTTGAGGGGTGAACACATAGAGAGAAGTGCATCACCTTGTGGGGTGAACACATAGAGAGGAGTGCATCACCTTGAGGGGTGAACACATAGAGAGGAGTGCATCACCTTGAGGGGTGAACACATAGAGAGAAGTGCATCACCTTAAGGGGTGAATACAAGAGAGAAGTGCATCACCTTGAGGACTGAGCATAAAAAGAGAATTGCATCACCTTAAGGGGTGAATACAAGAGAGAAGTGCATCACCTTGAGGACTGAGCACAAAAAGAGAATTGCATCACCTTAAGGAGTGACTACAAGAGAGAAGTGCATCACCTTGAGGACTGAGCACAAAAAGAGAATTGCATCACCTTAAGGGGTGAATACAAGAGAGAAGTGCATCACCTTGAGGACTGAGCACAAAAAGAGAATTGCATCACCTTAAGGGGTGAATACAAGAGAGAAGTGCATCACCTTAAGGGGTGAATACAAGAGAGAAGTGCATCACCTTGAGGACTGAGCACAAAAAGAGAATTGCATCACCTTAAGGGGTGAATACAAGAGAGAAGTGCATCATCTTAAGGGGTGAATACAAGAGAGAAGTGCATCATCTTAAGGGGTGAATACAAGAGAGAATTTCATCATCTTAAGGGGTGAATACAAGAGAGAAGTGCATCACCTAGAGGGGTGAATAAAAGAGAGAATTGCATCATCTTAAGGGGTGAATACAAGAGAGAAGTGCATCACCTTAAGGGGTGAATACAAGAGAGAAGTGCATCACCTAGAGGGGTGAATACAAGAGAGAATTGCATCATCTTAAGGGGTGAATACAAGAGAGAAGTGCATCACCTAGAGGGGTGAACATATAGAGAGGAGTGTATCATCTAAGGGATGATTACAAGAGAGAGTTGCATCACCTTGAGGACTGAGCACGAAATGAGATGTGTATCACCTTGAGGGGTGAACATGTAGAGAGAAGTGAATCACCACGGTGAATACATAGAAAAAAACTAAAGTTCACACCAAATTTTAGGTATATACCTTAACTCCTTCATACAAGAGTGCACAACTTTCTGATCGACCCATAATGCCATTTGATACACTAACTGTAGCAGCTTGTCAACAATTTCTCTTTCTCTTGGAACCTTGCAGACACCACGTACTTGCAGGACACCACGTACTTGCAGGACACCACGTACTTACAGGACATCTCACTCAAAAGTGTGTCTCTACAAAGATACATAGCGTTCCTGTCTACCATAACAATTTCTTAATAATGTGTCAAACTTTTTGAGCAATCTCTATAAATACTGTATTATGTTGGCCACGTACACCTGTACTCTTCTACATTCAGGCACCATTTAATTCAATGCACCTTGCACTCCAGTATACCACATGCACAAATGCACCTTAGTACATCTTATAATCCAGTACATATTACACCTAAGCTTAATATAAACCCATTGTACACTCAAAACTTAAATAGACAGTCTCCCTCGGTGCACGCTATAATAGTGTTCTATATAGCAGAAAATATGGTTTCAGCGTACACTCTATTGATTCCAAAGAACTAGCATGACACTTCAAATTTACAGAAACTGTTGATAACTTCAATGAACTTGCTCCATACTGCATCGCTGGTTGGAAAGTTCAGGAAGATTTATAGCAATTGTGTAGCCAGTGCAGTGTCCTAGCTGCTTTGAAAGAATTCCATCAAAGGGCATTTGCTGGTGTGAAGAGACCTCACAGTTGTGTGGATCCTCTAAGTTTTGTTGCTATCCTGGTTGACTGGGTTGCAAACAGCTCCGTGGAGGGAAGGGGGAGGGGGGATATAAACTATGCAGCAATGCGGAGCTCAAATGCTCAGAGTTTTCGTTCTGCATATTTTCATTTCCCAATTAGCTGCATAAAGATGCTTTCTTGATCTTTTTTTCATTTGAATAGCACATGAACTGCCAGACCCCAAGTGGAGAACATGGCACGCATGATGGACTCAATTACATGAGAATGAAAGAGTGTTTGCAAGAAGGGTGCAATCAAGGCTACATCAACTGAAAATAAAAACAAATGAAAAAAAAATCTATGCATAAATGAGGACAACAAAATACTAACTAAAATCAAATTAAAACTAAAAACGTACACACTAACACAGAACAACAAAATCATGAATATTCGTTTGTTCATAGAAGTTGTGAATATTATTTACATCTCTGTTGTGAATATTATTTACATCTCTGTTGTGAATATTATTTACATCTCTGTTGTGAATATTATTTACATCTCTGTTATGAATATTATTTACATCTCTGTTGTAAAGAAATTATTTACATCTCTACTTTGTTCTTAAAAATTAAAGTTTTTACTTTACACATTTAGAAATACCTGACCAGAACAGTCATGGTAACTGCACTGGACATGCAGTCTTTTTTCTTCAGTCAATTCAGTTTCCTCAACAGATCCAAGAAATGGGTTAAATACTATTAAGATTACAACATTTTTTTTACATATAAAAAAGTACTCTTTTTTATAGCATCAACTTTCCCTGTAACATCAACTTTTTTCATGCAACATCAACTTTTCATAGTGGCATCAACTTTCCCTTATAACATCAACTTTTTCTTATAGCATTAACCTTCTCTGCATGCTACAACTTTCACTGTAACATCAACTTTTTCTTGCATCATAGACTTTCCATTACAGCATCGACTTTACTTATAGCTTCAACGTTCCCTTGCAGCATCAACTTTCCCCTATATATCTTCAAATTTCCTTATGGGTTTAACTTTTCCTTGCAACATCAACTTTCCCCTATATATCTTCAAATTTTATTATGGGTTTAACTTTTCCTTGCAACATCAACTTTCCCCTATATATCTTCAAATTTTATTATGGGTTTAACTTTTCCTTGCAGCATCAACTTTCCCCTATATATCTTCAAATTTTATTATGGGTTTAACTTTTCCTTGCAACATCAACTTTCCCCTATATATCTTCAAATTTCCTTATGGGTTTAACTTTTCCTTGCAACATCAACTTTCCACTATATATCTTCAAATTGCCTTATGGGTTTAACTTTTCCTTGCAACATCAACTTTCCACTATATATCTTCAAATTGCCTTATGGGTTTAACTTTTCCATGCAACATCAACTTTCCACTATATATCTTCAAATTGCCTTATGGGTTTAACTTTTCCTTGCAACATCAACTTTCCACTATATATCTTCAAATTGCCTTATGGGTTTAACTTTTCCTTGCAACATCAACTTTCCACTATATATCTTCAAATTGCCTTATGGGTTTAACTTTTCCTTGCAACATCAACTTTCCACTATATATCTTCAAATTGCCTTATGGGTTTAACTTTTCCTTGCAACATCAACTTTCCACTATATATCTTCAAATTGCCTTATGGGTTTAACTTTTCCTTGCAGCATCAACTTTCCATTGTAGCACTGATAGTCCTTTGATATAAAGCACACGTTAATCACTATCCTGTGATGTATATTAAAAGTTGATCACCATCCTATGATGTGTAGCAAAAGTTGATCACTATCCTGTGATGTATAGTAAAGGTTGATCACTATCCTGTGATGTATGGCAAAAGTTGATCACTATCCTGTGATGTATAGTAAAGGTTGATCACTATCCTGTGATGTATGGCAAAAATTGATCACTATCCTGTGATGTATGGCAAAAGTTGATCACTATCCTGTGATGTATATCAAAAACTGATCATCGTCCTGTGATGTATATCAAAAGCTGATCACCGTCCTGTGATGTATATCAAAAGTTGATCACCATCCTGTGATGTATATCAAAAGTTGATTACTATCCTGTGATGTATATCAAAAGTTGATTACCATCCTGTGATGTATATCAAAGGTTGATCACTATCATGTGATGTATAGTAAAAGTTGATCACTATCCTGTGATGTATATCAAAAGTTGATCACTATCCTGTGATGTATATCAAAAGTTGATCACCGTCCTGTGATGTATATCAAAAGTTGATCACCATCCTGTGATGTATATCAAAAGTTGATCACCTTTCCTGTGATGTATATCAAAAGTTGATCACCATCCTGTGATGTATATCAAAAGTTGATCACCTTTCCTGTGATGTATATCAAAAGTTGATCACCTTTCCTGTGATGTATATCACAAGTTGATCACCATCCTGTGATGTATATCAAAAGTTGATCACCATCCTGTGATGTATATCAAAAGTTGATCACCATCCTGTGATGTATATCAAAAGTTGATCACCTTTCCTGTGATGTATATCAAAATTTGATCACTATCCTGTGATGTATATTAAAAGTTGATCACCTTTCCTGTGATGTATATCAAAAGTTGATCACCATCCTGTGATGTATATCAAAAGTTGATCACCTTTCCTGTGATGTATATCAAAAGTTGATCACCATCCTGTGATGTATATCAAAAGTTGATCACCTTTCCTGTGATGTATATCAAAAGTTGATCACCATCCTGTGATTTATATCAAAAGTTGATCACCTTTCCTGTGATATAAAGCAACAGTTGATTGCTGAAGAAGGTCATGTCGCTGCACTGTGGTCAACTTTCATCTGGTTGGCCAGTCCAAAGACTGCTACTACTTCTGTTCTTCTTCAATGATTGCTCCTTCATCATTCCACAATTAGAAGGGCATTACAGAGGCGTAGTGACATCATGTTGTTTCTCCCCCTTAGAAGGGCATTACAGAGGCGTAGTGACATCATGTTGTTTCTCCCCCCTTAGAAGGGCATTACAGAGGCATAGTGACATCATGTTGTTTCTCCCCCCTTAGAAGGGCATTACAGAGGCATAGTGACATCATGTTGTTTCTCCCCCTTAGAAGGGCATTACAGAGGCATAGCGACATCATGTTGTTTCTCCCCCTTAGAAGGGCATTACAGAGGCATAGCGACATCATGTTGTGTTTTGCCACTTAGAAGGGCATTGCAGAGGCATAGTGACATCATGTTGTTTCTCCCCCCTTAGAAGGGCATTACAGAGGCATAGCAACATCATGTTGTGTTTTGCCACTTAGAAGGGCATTGCAGAGGCATAGTGACATCATGTTGTTTCTCCCCCCTTAGAAGGGCATTACAGAGGCATAGCGACATCATGTTGTGTTTTGCCACTTAGAAGGGCATTGCAGAGGCATAGTGACATCATGTTGTTTCTCCCCCCATAGAAGGGCATTGCAGAGGCATAGTGACATCATGTTGTTTCTCCCCCCTTAGAAGGGCATTACAGAGGCATAGTGACATCATGTTGTTTCTCCCCCTTAGAAGGGCATTGCAGAGGCATAGTGACATCATGTTGTTTCTCCCCCCTTAGAAGGGCATTACAGAGGCATAGCGACATCATGTTGTGTTTTGCCACTTAAAAGGGCATTGCCGAGGCATAGTGACATCATGTTGTGTTTTGCCACCTAGAAGGGCATTGCAGAGGCATAGTGACATCATGTTGTTTCTCCCCCTTAGAAGGGCATTGCAGAGGCATAGTGACATCATGTTGTTTCTCCCCACTTAGAAGGGCATTACAGAGGCATAGTGACATCATGTTGTGTTTTGCCACCTAGAAGGGCATTATAGAGGAATAGCGACATCATGTTGTGTTTCCTCACTTAGAAGGGCATTACAGAGGCATAGCGACATCATGTTGTGTTTCCTCACTTAGAAGGGCATTACAGAGGCATAGCAACATCATGTTGTGTTTTGCCACCTATAAGGGCATTACAGAGGCATAGCGACATCATGTTGTGTTTTGCCACCTAGAAGGGCATTATAGAGGCATAGCGACATCATGTTGTGTTTTGCCACCTAGAAGGGCATTACAGAGGCATAGCGACATCATGTTGTGTTTTGTCACTTAGAAGGGCATTATAGAGGCATAGCAACATCATGTTGTGTTTTGTCACCTAGAAGGGCATTATAGAGGCAAAGCAACATCATGTTGTGTTTTGTCACCTAGAAGGGCATTATAGAGGCATAGCAACATCATGTTGTGTTTTGCCACCTAGAAGGGCATTATAGAGGCATAGCGACATCATGTTGTGTTTTGTCACTTAGAAGGGCATTATAGAGGCATAGCAACATCATGTTGTGTTTTGTCACCTAGAAGGGCATTATAGAGGCATAGCAACATCATGTTGTGTTTTGCCACCTAGAAGGGCATTATAGAGGCATAGCAACATCATGTTGTGTTTTGCCACCTAGAAGGGCATTATAGAGGCATAGCGACATCATGTTGTGTTTTGTCACTTAGAAGGGCATTATAGAGGCATAGCGACATCAAGTTGTGTTTTACATATGACAGCTGTGATATCTGCATCTTTCAGCCCAACAGATCAGACCTTATTTCCCTTGTCATTTGATTGTGTCATTTCACTTACGGATGATGGTTGTCATATATCACACATCATTTCTGGACAAAAAAGTGACAGTTTCTTCGAGCCTGCCTCATTCCAATAAGTGGTAAACTTGAATAATTCTATCTTAGATAAATGAGCTGACAACTTAGCTGGAACAGCTGCTGTGGATGGCAGATGTGCAATGGACTGGGTTGACATTCTGAATGCCCTTAGGAAGGTACAGCAAGCTAATGATTCAATCAAGCAATCATAAATCTACAACCATGTCGTTACTGCACAAACTTCAGGTCAAAACTTGGAATACTAGGAAAGGAATGCTAGGAGAATCTTATTCTTCTTTTGCGATCATGGCTCATTCAGAGTAGGATTCCGGACTTTCTTATGAAGGCAGCTGTCTGTTTATGTGATTCGGTTGCCCCGTATAGTTATCCACTCTGACTGAGTACATGTTAGAACGCTAAACTGTGTTCTGCGTCAATGGCCCAGTGCATCCAATTTCTGCCAGCATTTTATTCAGGTTTGCTTTCCTTAGCCTTTGATTGTCCCCAATCTTCCTGCAAGGCAGTAGATTGTCTTTTCTGTAGGGGAATTATACCCTTAGATGGTCGGCCCTCCCGGGTTTACGAGCACCATCTGCCTGAGCTAGGAGAATGTGGGAAATCAACACAGAACTGGAGTCGTCAGTCTCCACATACTAAAGGGAGAACTACTGGGGAGAAGATCTGAAGACTTACAAACGTTTCTGATGTGCAATCATGATAGTCCATCGATTAAACTAAAACAAACCATATGTGGTAAATTAATTTAGAGGCTAGTTTGAGAAAAATATTTCCTTCTGATGTTTTGATTATTGAGTAATCATTATTTCCATCTCAACTCTGGCAAAAAATAACTGGAAACAAAACATTACATATCTAAGATGTAATATAACAGAAACCTTACAAAAATAATAATAATAATAAAAATATATATATATGAATGTAAAACAGTAAATAAAAACAATAAACAGCACCACAAATATATATAAATATATATAAAATGCCAAGAAAATAGAAAATTATATACATACAGGAGGCACATATATATATATGTCACATAATATTTTCCATTATTCTATTTTATAACTTATTATTAAAAATAACAACAAATAAATCAGACAGTTGTACTATGAAATCTGGCCAATTTATTATATTGCCTACTGGGAATTTAAAAAGCCAAATTCAATCAATTATTATCGATTAATTATGCTAGAAAGAGTTCCTAATTCTACTAGACATGAAATTCTTATGTCCTGGCATCTTTATCTCTAAATACATCAGTGTATAATTATGAGCACACTAAAAGGTGATTAGATATCTAATGTTACTGTACATTAATGTAAAGTTGAACAGAATGATGTTAATAGTGCTAAAAAAAAGTTACAAACATAATGCAATGTTAAATTTGCTGACCTTAATTGTGACAAATATGGCCAACTGTATATATATATATATATATTTTTTTTTTTTTTTTCCACAAAACACAGAAATAAAGTAATCTATGACACTACTACTTTGATATAAAGTAGCTTAAAGTACCACTACTTACAATTCCTTAGTAAGCTCTTTCTGGTAAGCTATGGGAGATTGTAGTGCTGTGGGGGAAACAAATAACTGAACTTTTTATGATAGCTAGAAATGATATATTAACATTTATTGTAGCAAGATATGAAATATTTATATTTATTGTAGCAAGATATGATATATTATCATTTATTGTAGCAAGATATGAAATATTTATATTTATTGTAGCAATATATGATATATTATCATTTATTGTAGCAAGATATGATATATTATCATTTATTGTAGCAAAATATGAAATATTTATATTTATTGTAGCAAGATATGATATATTATCATTTATTGTAGCAAGATATGAAATATTTATATTTATTGTAGCAAGATATGATATATTATCATTTATTGTAGCAAGATATGATATATTATCATTTATTGTAGCAAGATATGATATATTATCATTTAGTGTTGCAATATATGATATATTATCATTTATTGTAGCAAGATATGATATATTATCATTTATTGTAGCAAGATATGAAATATTTATATTTATTGTAGCAAGATATGATATATTATCATTTAGTGTAGCAATATATGATATATTATCATTTATTGTAGCAAGATATGATATATATATGAAATCAAAACTCATTAGCACAAACACAAAACTTAGGCTATTCAAATCAAATGTACTATCAACCCTTACGTATGCGTGTGAAAGCTGGAAATAACAAGAGATATAGAAACAAAGTTGAACGCATTCGAAATAAATGTCTAAGGAAAATACTTGGTATAGAATGGAACGAATTCAAAACAAACGAGGAAATTAGAGAAATCGCCAATCAACCACTAATATCTTCAGTAATAAAGAAAAGACGATGGTCATACGTTGGACATGTGATGAGAAGAGATAATAATCGAATAGCAAAGCAAGTCATATGGGAAACAGCAGGTAAAAGAAAAGAGGAAGACCCAGGGAGACACTGAGAAGAACATTGATGAGAGAGGCAAGAGCAGCAGGAATCGGCTCCCTCATGAGATAGAACTGCTTGCACAGAACAGAGACAGATGGCGAGATTTAATAAAATATCTTTAAAAGAAAACTGCTAGAACAAAAATTCATATAGGAGAAGGTGTATCTTGGTCTACGCCCTATGGCCGGTTACGGCTCGAAAGGTCAATAGATAGATAGATAGATAGATAGAAGATATGATATATTATCATTTATTGTAGCAAGATATGATATATTATCATTTATTGTAGAAAGATACAATATTTTAACATTAATTGTAGCAATATATGATATATTAACATTTATTGTAGCAAGATATGGTATTTTTTTTTTTACCCCCGTCACGCCAAGTGGCGTATAGGGAAATATGGTGTTAGTGACCCTATATTTTACAGACCTTCAGCACATGATTTTTGGGGTAATGTGGTCGGTATTACGCCCATGCTGCTTTACTTTCCCAGAAAAAATCTGGTACCCATTTAAGGCTGGTGAACCCAGAAGCCGTCGGTTGGGATCGAACCCTACCCCTTGTCCTTTGTAGTCCAGTGCACTAACCACTGAGCTATTGTGGCTCCCCAAGATATGATATAATAACATTTATTGTAGCAAGACATGATATATTTACATTTATTGTAGCATGATATTATATATTAACATTTATTATAATAAGTTATTTTATATTAATATTTATTGTAATAAGTTAAATTTTAAATTAATATTTACTGTAGTAATACATTATATATTAAATTTTATTATTGAAGAAATATATTATATATTAACATTTATTGTAGTAAGTTATTATATATTACCCTTATACAAAAACAAACACATACCTTTAAGAAAATCCCCTTACACAAAAACAAACACACACCTTTAAGAAATCCCCTTACACAAAAACAAACACACACCTTTAAGAAAATCCCCTTACACAAAAACAAACACACACCTTTAAGAAAATCCCCTTACACAAAAACAAACACACACCTTTAAGAAAATCCCCTTACACAAAAACAAACACACACCTTTAAGATAGTCCCTTTACATAAAAGCAAACATACACCTCTAATAAAGTTTCCTTACATAAAACACACAAATCTAAGAAAGTCCCCTTACATACAAACAAACACATATCGCTAAGAAAGTCCCCTTACATAAAACCAAATATACAAACCTCTAAGAAAGTGCCCTTACATAAAACCAAATATACAAACCTCTAAGAAAGTCCCCTTACATAAAACCAAATATACAAACCTCTAAGAAAGTCCCCTTACATAAAACCAAATATACAAACCTCTAAGAAAGTCCCCTTGCATATCCAAAATGGATCGAATTTGTTTGACCCACGTCTCTTTATTCTCCTCGGAATTGGCCTGGATAATCATCCTGACGTCGGAGCCTGGAGTCTTGTCTGTGAGCTGAAAGCGCAACGGCTCCCCTTCCACATTGTCAAATAATGACATCTTATTGACCTGTACAGTAGAAGAGATCGATCACTTTATCTATCTTGGAAGTCACATTGATCACTTTATCTATCTAGGAAGTCACATTGATAGAGAAGGGGATACAAGCAAAGAAATTAGAATCAGAATGGCTAAAGCAGCAATGTCTTTCAGGAGTCACATTGATCGAGAAGGGATACAAGCAAAGAAATTAGAATCAGAATGGCTAAAGCAGCAATGTCTTTCAGGAGTCACATTGATCGAGAAGGGGATACAAGCAAAGAAATTAGAATCAGAATGGCTAAAGCAGCAATGTCTTTCAGGAGTCACATTGATCGAGAAGGGGATACAAGCAAAGAAATTAGAATCAGAATGGCTAAAGCAGCAATGTCTTTCTGGAGTCACATTGATCGAGAAGGGGATACAAGCAAAGAAATTAGAATCAGAATGGCTAAAGCAGCAATGTCTTTCAGAAGCCTTGAAAAGTTGTGGAAATCAAAACTCATCAGCACAAACACAAAACTTAGGCTATTCAAATCAAATGTACTATCAACCCTTACGTATGCGTGTGAAAGCTGGAAAATAACAAGAGATATAGAAACAAAGTTGAATGCATGTGAAAATAAATGTCTAAGGAAAATACTTGGTATAGCGTGGAACGAATTCAAAACAAACGAGGAAATTAGAGAAATCGCCAATCAACCACTAATATCTTCAGTAATCAAGAAAAGACAATGGTCATATGTCGGAAATGTGATGAGAAGAGATAATAATCGAATAGCAAAGCAAGCCCTCATATGGGAAACAACAGGTAAGAGAAAAAGAGGAAGACCCAGAGAGACACTGAGAAGAACATTGATGAGAGAGGCAAGAGCAGCAGGAATCGGCTCCCTCAATGAGATAAAGCTGCTTTCACAGAACAGAGACAAATGGCGAGATTTGATTAAATATCTTTAAAAGAATTGAAAACTGCTAGAACAAAAATTCTGATAAGAGAAGGAGTATCTTGGTCTACGTCCTATGGGCCGGCTACGGCTCGAAAGGTCAATAGATAAATAGTTGACCTGTAAATCAGTCTCATTGTCAGTACAAGCACAGTGTGCACATATACTGAGTACAAACATATTGTGCACATATACTGAGTACAAACATATTGTGCACATATACTGAGTACAAACATATTGTGCACATATATTGAGTATAAACATTAAAAAAAACAAAGTAAAGAATTCCATCACGTCAAGTGGCATATAAGGAATATAGTGTTAGCGACCATAATTTTTATAGACCTTCGGCACATGATTTTTGGGGTAATGTAGTCGGTATTACACCCGTGCCGCTTTATTCTCCAAGAAAAAATTTGGTACTCATTTAAGGCTTAGGTGAACCCAGAAGCCATCGGTCAGGATCTAACCTGGCCTCTTGTCCTTTGTAGTCCAGCTCACTAACCACTGAGCTATTGTGGCTCTCTAGCATAAACATATTGTGTACATATATTGAGTACAAAAATATTGTGTACATATATCGAGTACTGTGTCAATGTATTTTGAAGTGGAGCCAGTTGGAAGCTGATAATGTTTGCTTTCTGTACGCTAGTCTCTATGTCTCTGTTTATGCTTTCATCTTTACATATATTGAACACATAATAACATACTGTCTTAATAGAGATCTGAACGTATTCAAATGTCTTATTAAGAGATCTGAACTGATTAAAATGTTGTCTTATTAAGAGATCTGAACTGATTAAAATGTTCATAATAGTATACCCACCAAAAATGGAGTAATCCCACCTCTGAAATGAACAAATCCTCAGATCCAGTTGTACTATTAAAATGTTCATGGCAACATACCCAAAGGTGGAGTAATTCCTGATATCAGGTGAACATACCCAGCTCTACTCACCTTCAGACTATTCTTGTAGATGCAGGTTGCATTGGAGAAGTTGCCCCTCTTGCTCTCGATCATTTCGCTGAAGATAATGATCTGTTCAAACAGAAATACCCGTCTTTCCTTGAACTTCTGCTGACCTCCAGAGGAGGCCTCCGAGACTAGGAGGGTATCCTGAGGAGTAGAGAGGAAGAGGCTAGGAGGGTATTCTGAGGAGTAGAGAGGGAGAAGCTAGGAGGGTATCCTGAGAAGTAATGAGGGAGAAGCTAGGAGGGTATTGCGAGGAGTAGAGAAGGAGAAGCTAGGAGGGTATCCTGTGGAGTAGAGAGAGAGAGTAGCTAGGAGGGTATCCTGAGGAATAGAGAGGGAGAGGCTAGGAGGGTGTTCTGAGGAGTAGAGAGGGAGAAGCCAGGAGGGTATTCTGAGGAGTAGATAGGGAGAAGCTAGGAGGGTATTCTGAGGAGTAGAGAGGGAGAAGCTAGGAGGGTATCCTGAGAAGTAATGAGGGAGAAGCTAGGAGGGTATTGCGAGGAGTAGAGAAGGAGAAGCTAGGAGGGTATCCTGTGGAGTAGAGAGAGAGAGTAGCTAGGAGGGTATCCTGAGGAGTAGAGAGGGAGAGTAGCTAGGAGGGTATCCTGAGGAGTAGAGAGGGAGAGGCTAGGAGGGTGTTCTGAGGAGTAGAGAGGGAGAAGCCAGGAGGGTATTTTGAGGAGTAGATAGGGAGAAGCTAGGAGGGTATTCTGAGGAGTAGAGAGGGAGAAGCTAGGAGGGTATTCTGAGGAGTTGAGAGGGAGATGCTAGGAAGGTATTCTGAGGAGTAGAGTGGGAGAGGCTAGGAGGGTATTCTGAGGAGTAGTGATGTTCAAAGTTAGGGGGATGTTGGGAAGACGATGAGGGGAGTGTTTGCAGAAGCAAGATTACTTCTGTCTCCTATACTGGTTCAAATTGTCAATGCCTAGAAGTGTTATAAAGAAGAGGCATCATGCGGCCTAACACTATTACAAAAGACTGTACAGTGAGTTACAGTGAGTACACATCTTTACTTATCAATCTTAGCCCACCTTACATATCAATCTTAGCCCACCTTACATATCAATCTTAGCCCACCTTACATATCAATCTTAGCCTACCTTACATATCAATCTTAGCCCTCCATGCATATCAATCTTAGCCTACCTTACATATCAATCTTAGCCTACCTTACATATCAATCTTAGCCTATCTTACATATCAATCTTAGCCCCCTTACATATCAATTTTAGCCTACCTTACATACCAATCTTAGCCCACCTTACATATCAATCTTAGCCCACCTTACATATCAATCTTGGCCTATCTTTCATATCAATCTTAGCCCATCTTACATATCAATCTTAGCCCACTTTACATATCAATCTTAGCCCACCTTACATATCAATCTTAGCCCACCTTACATATCAATCTCAGCCCACCTTACATATCAATCTTAGCCCACCTTACATATCAATCTTAGCCCACCTTACATATCAATCTTGGCCTATCTTACATATCAATCTTAACCCACCTTACATATCAATCTTGGCCTATCTTACATATCAATCTTAGCCCACCTTACGTATCAATCTTAGCCTTTCTTACATATCAATCTTGGCCTATCTTACATATCAATCTTAGCCCATCTTACATATCAATCTTAGCCTATCTTACATATCAATCTTAGCCCACCTTACATATCAATCTTAGCCCACCTTACATATCAATCTTGGCCTATCTTACATATCAATCTTAGCCCACCTTACATATCAATCTTGGCCTATCTTACATATCAATCTTAGCCCACCATACATATCAATCTTAGCCCACCATACATATCAATCTTAGCCCACCATACATATCAATCTTAGCCCACCTTACATATCAATCTTAGCCTATCTTACATATCAATCTTAGCCCACCTTACATATCAATCTTAGCCCACCTTACATATCAATCTTAGCCCACCATGCATATCAATCTTAGCCTACCTTGCATATAAATCTTAGCCCACCTTACATATCAATCTTAGCCTACCATGCATATCAATCTTAGCCTACCATGCATATCAATCTTAGCCCACCTTACATATCAATCTTAGCCTACCTTACATATCAATCTTAGCCCACCTTACATATCAATCTTAGCCTACCTTACATATCAATCTTAACCCACCTTACATATCAATCTTAGCCCACCTTACATATCAATCTTGGCCTATTTTACATATCAATCTTAGCCCACCTTACATATCAATCTTGGCCTATCTTACATATCAATCTTAGCCCACCTTACATATCAATCTTGGCCTATCTTACATATCAATCTTAACCCACCTTACATATCAATCTTAGCCCACCTTACATATCAATCTTGGCCTATCTTACATATCAATCTTAGCCCACCATACATATCAATCTTAGCCCACCTTACATATCAATCTTAGCCCACCTTACATATCAATCTTAGCCTATCTTACATATCAATCTTGGCCTATCTTACATATCATTCTTAGCCCACCTTACATATCAATCTTAGCCTATCTTACATATCAATCTTAGCCTATCTTACATATCAATCTTGGCCTATCTTACATATCAATCTTAGCCCACCTTACATATCAATCTTAGCCCACCTTACATATCAATATTGGCCTATCTTACATATCAATCTTAGCCCACCATACATATCAATCTTAGCCCACCATACATATCAATCTTAGCCCACCATACATATCAATCTTAGCCCACCTTACATATCAATCTTAGCCCACCTTACATATCAATCTTAGCCTATCTTACATATCAATCTTAGCCCACCTTACATATCAATCTTAGCCTATCTTACATATCAATCTTAGCCCACCTTACATATCAATCTTAGCCTATCTTACATATCAATCTTAGCCCACCTTACATATCAATCTTAGCCTATCTTACCTGCAGCAGCAGCTTCCCTTGAGCAGTAATCTTGCCCTACAGAAATGTATGGAAATTATGTCATGGATGGAGACATATATCATGGATGGAGATATGTCATGGATGGAGGTATATCATGGATGGAGATATATCATGGATGGAGAGATGACAAGGATGGAGATATATCATGGATGGAGATATATCATGGATGGAGATATGACAAGGATGGAGACATATGCCATGGAAGGAAGCATATATCATGGATGGAGATAGGTCATGGATGGAGACATATATCATGGATGGAGATATATCATGGATGGAGATATATCATGGATGGAGACATATGCTATGGAAGGAAGCATATATCATGGATGGGGACATATATCATGGATGGAGATATATCATGGATGGAGATATGTCATGGATGGAGACATATGCCATGGAGGGAAACATATATCATGGATGGAGATAGGTCATGGATGGAGACATATATCATGAATGGAGATATATATCATGGATGGAGATATATCATGGATGGAGATATGTCATGGATGGAGACATATGCCATGGAAGGAAACATATATCATGGATGGAGATAGGTCATGGATGGAGACATATATCATGGATGGAGATACATATCATGGATGGAGATATATCATGGATGGAGATATGTCATGGATGGAGACATATGCCATGGAAAGAAACATATATCATGGATGGAGATAGGTCATGGATGACAACAGATCATGTCATAGATGATACCCGGTATCATATTTGGAGACACATATTGTCATAAAATAAAGCATAATATTATGGATAAACTATTTATCTATTGACCTTTTGAGCCGTAGCCTCCCCATAGGGTATAGACCCAGATACTCTTTCTCTTATCTAAATTTTTATTCTAGCAATTTTCAATCCTTGTGAAGATATTTTATCAAATCTCGTCATTTGTCTCTGTTCTGTGCAAGCAAATCTATCTCATTGAGGGAGCCGATTCCGGCTGCTCTTGCCTCTCTGATCAATGTTCTTCTCAGTGTCTCTCTACGTCGGCCTCTTTTCCTCTTATCCATGGATAAACTGGACATACACATTCTCTACTTTCTTCAGAATCATAAAATTTGTATTAACACTGAATGACTCTGCCATTGACTGAATCTGCCAATACTGGATAGACAGTTCCATCCATAGAATGAACAGAATCTATTTGTTGTGCCTGGCCTCGTCACCTTTCTCCTACACCTTTTGTCTTCTGAATTTGATATCAAGGCTTCCTTAAAACTTGCTGTGCCATTTTTTATTTTTGTTCTCCATATGCTATGATCTGCAGCCAGATTTACCCAGTTTCTTTCACTGATTGAGAATTCCCTCAAGGAAACCTTGCAAACTTCCTTATATCTCAGTAGCGGTCTGCCCATTAGTCTCTTTCCATCCTTAACTCTTTCCGTACAATCCGCCGCATGGTGCGCCATTTCCATTTCGGTTGTGTACGTTTAGCCGCATAGTGCGCCATGCTAAATTTTATTAGTGTGAACGCCAGCAGACCATATTTGTTTTACATGTCTTGTATCATCGTGATATTGGTGAAATCTAATACCTTGTTCAATTATCTAAACATTCATATATAATATGTTATATGTTAGATAAATATAAATATGTAGATTGATTATTAAAACCATGAACATTTTTGTCTCTAAAATCTCTTCCGCTGTGTCGATAAAAAGATTCCATACGGAAAGAGTTAAGTTCGTCGTACAACAATTTACAGTCGACCAAATTCTTCATGATGCCTACTATTTGCTTAACAGAAAAGGAGAAGTAACACTTTGTAGACTCTGAACATGTCACAACAGATTGTTGTACTCATTTTTGTTAACAACCTTAGGATAGGAACCTCTGATGAGTCTGAGTGTGGCAGAAGCAAAATGACTGACTGGACATCTGCCACAATCATGCTGAATATTTGATGAACAGAGAAAGCTCATGTGGCCATGAGAGGTACAATGTTGGGACAAGCAGTATGGAGATGTCATCAGCCTTGAGCCGATGAGTGCTTTCTTTGAACTTATAAATATTGATGTCTAGAGGTGTAGCCATCACTGGTACCAGGACAAACTGTGATGGTGATACCACTAGTTTTGATCCGATGAATGCTTTCTTTGAACTTATTAATATTGATGTCTAGAGGTGTAGCCATCACTGGTACCAGGACAAACTGTGATGGTGATACCACTAGTTTTGATCCGATGAATGCTTTCTTTGAACTTATTAATATTGATGTCTAGAGGTGTAGCCATCACTGGTACCAGGACAAACTGTGATGGTGATACCACTGGTTTTGATCTGATGAATGCTTTCTTTGAACTTATTAATATTGATGTCTAGAGGTGTAGCCATCACTGGTACCAGGACAAACTGTGATGGTGATACCACTAGTTTTGATCCGATGAATGCTTTCTTTGAACTTATTAATATTGATGTCTAGAGGTGTAGCCATCACTGGTACCAGGACAAACTGTGATGGTGATACCACTGGTTTTGATCCGATGAATGCTTTCTTTGAACTTATAAATTTTGATGTTTAGAGGTGTAACCATCACTGGTACCAGGACAAACTGTGATGGTGATACCACTGGTTTTGAGCTGATGAATGCTTTCTTTAAACTTATAAATTTTGATGTCTAGAGGTGTATGCAGAAGAAGAATCCCTCCAAGTTATTTGCATGCAGTTCTTGTGAAGAATTTTTAACTCAGTACACAACCTATCCAACTCGAATTCCTCCCTATAATCATTGTTTTTATTTCCACTAGGTTGGCACCTGTTGACTGTATTTGGCTAAAGTATCTGGAATCTTCTTCTATAACAAGTTGTATAAAAGACAGCATCTCTCCAGTATTTAAATCCATGCAACTAGCACTGAAAGTATATATATATAACCTACACACACCCAACTGGGAACCTTTCCAAGCATTTATATTGGCAAAACTAATTTGGCTGTTCATGTTTTTCAACACTTGTGCCTGTCTTCTATAAATACTGTTTCATCTTTACATATAAATATATATAGTGAGTTATTAGTGGTCATCACCATTGCACTCTGAACATGTCCATAGGTGCTCAGATCCCCTCCTCAGCAAGTCTTGAAGTGTCCAGCGACTGACGACTCCAGTTCTGTGTTGGTTAATTAGTCTTCTTACACGCCCACTAAGTTTCTCATTTCTGGCTGTGCCCATCTTAACTCCCATCTCTTTCATCTGAAGGAGTGACGTGGACTCATGGTTGTCAAAGTCCTGAGTCCTTCCCACTTCTCGGAGGGCATTGATGATGTCCACCCCATCCATTGGTTGACCGTCCTCAACAATATCACAGCTAGCTAACCTGTCTGCTCTTTCATTTCCCCGTACTCCCTGAATATCCTGGGACGTATACAAAGGCAACCTTACATAGTTTTGACTTCTGCAATGACTCTACATTGCCTGCATACAGAGCCCGCTTCCAATTTTCTTATCATGCTCATCGAATCACTCAGCATATAGGCATGGGTGTAGTCTTGTGACTCTAACTAGATGAATGCCCTGGTCACTGCCATCACCTCTATCGTCATGCTACTCGTGGTCATGACGTATGCACCACTGTCTTTCTTGACTATTCTGCCTGCCGAGTGTGCTGTATATGCCCATGCACTCCTTTGGGGTCATATTACAGATCCGTCTGTTTAGATAACTTATTTAGATACATACATACATCATCATCATCAAGTACCGGGCCTACTGGCGTAGGTGATCATGTCTCTCCACAACTTTCGATCTTGACAGTTCTTTATCACTTCTGTTGTTGACCTTCTGCCAAGCCATTCTCATAAGCTGTCTAGTATTTTCTCTCTTTGCTTCCCTCTATCTCTCCGTCCCTCAATTTTTCCAGTTGTTACAATATATTTCAGCTGTTCTCTTCTCATTACAAGGCCAAAAAATGTTGAATGTTTCTTCCTAATATTGGAAATTAGATCTCTTTTTGCTTTGACCACTTTCAGAACATTTTCATTACTCTTCTTAGCTGTCGATAGTATTCTCAACATTCTTCTGTAAAACCACATTTCTACAGACTCCAGTGACTTTCTTGTCTGTTGTCCTCTTGTCCATGATTCACATCCATATGTTAAGACTGGCTCTACATAACATTTAAGAACTCTTTTTCTTGATTCTATTGTCAAAAATGGATTGCATGGTATCTTTCTAATTTTTTGGAAAGCTGCTTTTGCCTGAGCTATTCTGCATCTCACCACTTTTGTACATCTTCCATCTGAGGTTAACAAAGTTCACAAATATTTAAATTCATTTACCTGTTTTAATATTGTTCCACTTGTCTTTATTTTGCACTGAGGTGATGTCTTTTTCTTTGTTGTTACCATTAGTTCTGTCTTTTTACTATTAAGGCTGAGTCCTTTATTTTTGCTTTCTTTCACTATAATGTCTAACATTTCTTGTAACTCATTTTCACTCTTAGCAATTAATACTGTATCATCAGCATACCTTTAGATTATTTATATTATGACCTCCAATACACATACACACATATATATATATATATATATATATATATATAAAAGAATAGGTATGGCAAAAAGTAATTTTAATGCCATGAAAAATATACTACCAACAAAACAAATATCAGCAGGGCTGAAACTAAGAATGGCAAAATGTTACATCTTCTCAATATTCCTGTATGGTGCAGAAACATGAACATTAGACAAGAAAACAGAACAGAAAATTGAAGCCTTTGAAATGTGGATTTATAGAAGAATAGGTAGAATTGGATGGAAACAAAAGATAACAAACGATAAAGTTTTAAAACAACTGAAAATAAAAATAGAACTACTAAATACAATCAAGACAAGACAAATGAAATTTTTGGGGCATGTTAAAAGACACAACAGCCTACTAAAAGTAATATTGGAAGGAAAAATACAAGGTAAAAGAGGCAGAGGCAGACCAAGACTAACATGGACAAGTAACATCAAAAGATGGACAAGTCAATCTATGACAGCCTGCACCATCAAAGCAAGAAACAGAGTAGAATGGCGATCCATGGTAGCCAACATTCGTTGCGGAGAAGGCACACGATGATGATGATGATATATACATACACACATATATATATATGTATCTAAATTATATATATCTATATATCTATTTTCCTATCGTTATATTTATCTATTTACCTATCTTTATACTCATGTCTACCTATGGTTACATATATCTATTAACCTATCTAGAACTTGGAGCAGCAAGAACAACAGTAACATGTGAAATGGTAACAAACTGGGGACTCACATCAAAGCCTTGAAGTCGGCCTACTTGCATCATGTCATTAGCAGCTTTAGGCACCACACACATGACATGTAAGGCTCGCCTCAGCTCCGTGGTGTCCTCTTCAGCTTTCTCTGTGTACTTGAGGATGTCCTAAAATAATGAGAATAGATAAGAAAAACCTTGAGGATGTCCTAAAATAATGAGAATAGATAAGAAAAACCTCGAGGATGTCCTAAAATGAAAATGGACAAAAAACCTTGAGGACGTCCCAGAACAATGAGAACACACACCAGAAGAACCTTGAGGACGTCCCAGAACAATGAGAACAAACACCAGAAGAACCTTGAGGACGTCCCAGAACAATGAGAACACACACCAGAAGAACCTTGAGGACATCCCAGAACAATGAGAACAAACACCAGAAGAACCTTGAAGACGTCCCAGAACAATGAGAACAAACACCAGAAGAACCTTGAGGACGTCCCAGAACAATGAGAACACACACCAGAAGAACCTTGAGGACGTCCCAGAACAATGAGAACAAACACCAGAAGAACCTTGAGGACGTCCCAGAACAATGAGAACAAACACCAGAAGAACCTTGAGGACGTCCCAGAACAATGAGAACACACACCAGAAGAACCTTGAGGACGTCCCAGAACAATGAGAACAAACACCAGAAGAACCTTGAGGACGTCCCAGAACAATGAGAACACACACCAGAAGAACCTTGAGGACGTCCTACATGAGAATAGATAATAAAAAAACTTGAGGATGTTCATAAATAACTTATAGTTTCTAACGCTTCATTTACACTCTTATCTATCTATCTATTGTCCTTTCGAGCCGAAGACGGCACATAGGGCAGAACCAGAATCTCAAAAACAGAAACCTTGCATGCCAAAATGGCACATATTGCAGAGATCACTGCTTCTAAAATCTATGGCTCTGTTTCCATAACAATAGTTTTTACAATGACAGCTTGTCAAGCCATCAATCTATCTCCTTAGTCGCCTCTTACGACATGCTTGGAAGGTCACAGTGTCACTATTCTTTACTCATAATGAGATCCCAGTAACACACAGGAATCATCTACACTTTAGTCAACCAGTATTCCTTTTTCTCCCTTAGACCACATTCTGTTCATCTTTTCTCTCTATTATCGCATATACTGTTCATCATTACTCTCTATCATCACATATACTGTTCATCATTACTCTCTATTATCACATATACTGTTCATCATTACTCTCTATTATCACATATACTGTTCATCATTACTCTCTATTATCACATATACTGTTCATCTTTTCTCTCTATTATCACATATACTGTTCATCATTACTCTCTATTTTCACATATACTGTTCATCATTACTCTCTATTATCACATATACTGTTCATCATTACTCTCTATTATCACATATACTGTTCATCATCACTCTCTATTATCACATATACTGTTCATCATTACTCTCTATTATCACATATACTGTTCATCTTTTCTCTCTATTATCACATATACTGTTCATCATTACTCTCTATTATCACATATACTGTTCATCATTACTCTCTATTATCACATATACTGTTCATCATTACTCTCTATTATCACATATACTGTTCATCATTACTCTCTATTATCACATATACTGTTCATCATTACTCTCTATTATCACATATACTGTTCATCTTTTCTCTCTATTATCACATATACTGTTCATCATTACTCTCTATTTTCACATATACTGTTCATCATTACTCTCTATTATCACATATACTGTTCATCATTACTCTCTATTATCACATATACTGTTCATCATCACTCTCTATTATCACATATACTGTTCATCATTACTCTCTATTATCACATATACTGTTCATCTTTTCTCTCTATTATCACATATACTGTTCATCATTACTCTCTATTATCACATATACTGTTCATCATTACTCTCTATTATCACATATACTGTTCATCATTACTCTCTATTATCACATATACTGTTCATCATTACTCTCTATTATCACATATACTGTTCATCATTACTCTCTATTATCACATATACTGTTCATCATTACTCTCTATTATCACATATACTGTTCATCATTACTCTCTATTATCACATACACTGTTCATCTTTTCTCTCTATTATCACATATACTGTTCATCATTACTCTCTATTATCACATATACTATTCATCATTACTCTCTATTATCACATATACTGTTCATCTTTTCTCTCTATTATCACATATACTGTTAATCTTTTCTCTCTATTATCACATACAATGTTCATCTTTTCTCTCTATTATCACATATACTGTTCATCTTTTCTCTCTATTATCACATACAATGTTCATCTTTTCTCTCTATTATCACATACAATGTTCATCTTTTCTCTCTATTATCACATATACTGTTCATCATTACTCTCTGCTTCATGCTTTGCTAGGCATATGGGGAATATGGTGTTAGTAACCCTATTTAACTATGACCATGGCACGGTTTTCGGCGATGTGGTTGTCATGTCAGGTCGACTTTACTTCTAAAAAAGCTAAGGTACCCATTTTTAGAGGTGGGTTGAACCCCTTAAGCCTTGTCGGCCATAAAAACATTCACCACTTCTGGGAATTGAACTCAAAATATTCTGCTCAGGAAGTGAACTACTCCACCACAGAGGCCCATCTATGGAAGCAGTTACAAATGAGACTGACATCTTGTAGTCATAGAGTTTTGAGTTTTGTTGAATCATGGTGCTCCAATATCCCCCTTGAGAATCTCAAGAAGATCCAAGGAGAGTCCTGGCCCATGTGCACAAACTCCGTAGCATGGCCTGGGATCCACTGTGTGTGTGTGGGGATTTGCTGACAACTTTACGTGGACAGTGGCCATATTTATGGCCTACTTTTTTCAATTTGAACTGCCAGGGATAATGTGTGCTGTTTATTGCCGTTATCTGCTAGACATCAGATCTCGTATGTCGTACCTCTAGACTATCTAGCCCCCAGAGAGTGTAAATAAACAAGACAGGAGAGTGCTGTTGATAGTGATGTTGAGATAGAGAGTGATGTTGATATAGAGAGTGATTTTGAGATAGAGAGTGATGTTGATATAGATTGATGTTGAGATGGATAGTGATGTTGCGATATAGAGTGATGTTGAGAGATAGAGAGTGATATTGAGAGATAGAGAGTGATGTTGAGATAGAGAGTGATGTTGAGATAGAGAGTGATGTTGAGATGGATAGTGATGTTGAGATATAGAGAGTGATGTTGAGAGATAGAGAGTGATGTTGAGAGATAGAGAGTGATGTTGAGATAGAGAGTGATGTTGATATATAGAGTGATGTTAAGATAGAGAGTGATGTTGATATAGATTGATGTTGAGATGGATAGTGATGTTGAGATATAGAGTGATGTTGAGATATAGAATGATGTTGAGAGATAGAGAGTGATGTTGAGATGGATAGTGATGTTGAGATATAGAGTGATGTTGAAACAGAGATTGATGTTGAGACAGAGTGATGTTGAGATAGAGAATGGTGTTGAAATAGAGAGTAGCTCTCTGCAGTCCAGAGACAGGCCACAGCTGTTTATTCTCACTTCAAAGTGGCACTTTAGTTATAATCTTGGAAATTCTGTATCTTTTATGTATAAAGATGTCCTGAGTCTACTACATTCCATTTATTCTTTACAACTGATATTTTACAGAAGTGGTTTCAATTTGTGAAACCAGATACAAAAATAAAAATTTTACATTTTTGTATCTGGTGTCACAAATTGAAACCACTTCTGTAAAATATCAGTTGTAAAGAATAAATGGAATGTAGTAGACTCAGGACATCTTTATACATAAAAGATACAGAATTTCCAAGATTATAACTAAAGTGCCACTTTGAGGTGAGAATAAACAGCTGTGGCCTGTCTCTGGACTGCAGAGAGCTACTCTCTATTTCAAAAATTCTCAAAAATTTTACGAGCTCAAATAAATATTTATGTATCAATGATATTTTAGTACTTAATCATCATCATCATTGAGTGCCGCCTCCGCATCGAAGGTTGGCTACCATGGAGCACCATTCCACTTTGTCTCTTGCTTTGATGGTGCAGATTGTCATAGGTTGACTTGTCCATCTTTTGATGTTACTCGTCCATGTCAGTCTTGGTCTGCCTATGCCTCTTTTACCTTGTATTTTCCCATCCAATATTACTTTTTTTTTAAGCTGTTGTGTCTTTTAACACGCCCCAAAAATTTAATTTGTCTTGTTCTAATTGTATTTAGCAGTTATTTTTTCATTTTTAGTTGTTTTAAAACTTCATCATTTGTTTTCTTTTCTTTCCAATGTTCGTAACAAAAAGTTCAAAGTTTGGTAAAACAGATTTTCTGGGGCGCAATATCCAATCTTTAATCGCAGAAGTTTTTCCATTTTAAGATACAGCACCTTCTAATCTCTTTGAATGTAAAACAGAAAAGGTATGTGTATTTGATCTCCCTGGAAAAACACAAATGAGGAAATTAACTAAAGCATCATAGACAAACAACTGTGAAGACAACAAAATCATGAAATGGATTCACAGTAACCTGGCACAGTCTGTTGGAGACTGACAGATTTGGGGACAGATTGGTGTTACCCTTTTATCTTTTAACGTGAAGGTGACGAATGGTGGGACCTGATAACCTACTTTGAGCAAAAGCTGGTAACGCATGATCCTCTGCACTGGTTTAATCAGCAGGTCCGGTAGCATCAGACGATGGCCCAACTTTTGCCGCACTTCCTGTCGACGGAGTAGGATAAAAAGTAAGTAGTAAAATAAATTAAATGTACATGAATAATGACACCTGTCACAGTTAATTAATTACTGGATCTATCTGTCAGTAATTGGGGGCGGGAGGGGTTTACTACTGTTAGGGACTGGGTTTCTTTTGTGATTATGTACTGGGGAGGGGGGGGGGTTTAGATTTCTACTAGGGGTTAGTTTCCAGTTGTGTTGGGGGTTGGGTTCCTCCTGTGTTGGGTTCCTCCTGTGTTGGGGTGTTGGGTTCCTCCTGTGTTGGGGGGTTGGGTTCCTCCTGTGTTGGGTTCCTCCTGTGTTGGGTTCCTCCTGTGTTGGGTTCCTCCTGTGTTGGGTTCCTCCTGTGTTGGGTTCCTCCTGTGTTGGGTTCCTCCTGTGTTGGGGGTTGGGTTCCTCCTGTGTTGGGTTCCTCCTGTGTTGGGGTGTTGGGTTCCTCCTGTGTTGGGGGGTTGGGTTCCTCCTGTGTTGGGTTCCTCCTGTGTTGGGTTCCTCCTGTGTTGGGGGTGGGTTCCTCCTGTGTTGGGTTCCTCCTGTGTTGGGTTCCTCCTGTGTTGGGGGGTTGGGTTCCTCCTGTGTTGGGTTCCTCCTGTGTTGGGTTCCTCCTGTGTTGGGTTCCTCCTGTGTTGGGTTCCTCCTGTGTTGGGTTCCTCCTGTGTTGGGTTGGGTTCCTCCTGTGTTGGGTTCCTCCTGTGTGGGGTGTTGGGTTCCTCCTGTGTTGGGGTTGGGTTCCTCCTGTGTTGGGTTCCTCCTGTGTTGGGTTCCTCCTGTGTTGGGGGTTGGGTTCCTCCTGTGTTGGGTCCTCCTGTGTTGGGTTCCTCCTGTGTTGGGGGGTTGGGTTCCTCCTGTGTTGGGTTGTTAGGTCCCTCACCATGTCAACCAAGCTGTCTACCAACAGGGGATACACTGAATTAAATGTAGATAACCACAGCCTTGTCAAGACAATGTGTGGCAAAACATCAAATGCTCTTACAAAAGTGTACATTAAAGAACATTAAGAATCAGAACAAGTTGACAAAGAGAACATTTATCTGTTCTTTTAAAAGTGAATTTAGAAAGAGAGGAGGAGGAAGTGGAGGATGATGATGAGGAAGATTAGGAAGGAGAAGAGAAGGTGAAAGGGGAAGAAGAAGAGGAGGAAGAAGAAGAGAAGGAGGATGATGATGGGGAAGATTAGGAAGAAGAGGAGGAGGAGAAAGGAGAAGAAGAGGAGGAAGAAGAAGAGGAGGAGAAAGGAGAAGAAGAGGAGGAAGAAGAAGAGGAGGAGAAAGGAGAAGAAGAGGAGGAAGAAGAGGAGGAGGAGAAAGGAGAAGAAGAGGAGGAAGAAGAAGAGGAGGAGGATGATGATAAGGAAGATTAGGAAGAAGAAGAGGAGGAAGGAGAAGAAGAGGAGGAGAAGAAGAGGAGGAAGAAGAAGAGGAGGAGGATGATGATAAGGAAGATTAGGAAGAAGAAGAGGAGGAAGGAGAAGAAGAGGAGGAAGAAGAAGAGGAGGAGGATGATGATAAGGAAGATTAGGAAGAAGAAGAGGAGGAAGGAGAAGAAGAGGAGGAAGAAGAAGAGGAGGAGGATGATGATAAGGAAGATTAGGAAGAAGAAGAGGAGGAAGGAGAAGAAGAGGAGGAAGAAGAAGAGGAGGAAGAAGAAGAGAAGGAGGATGATGATGAGGAAGATTATGAAGAAGAAGAGGAGGAGAAGGGAGAAGAAGAGAAGGAGGATGATGATGAGGAAGATTATGAAGAAGAAGAGGAGGAGAAGGAAGAAGAAGAGAAGGAGGATGATGATGAGGAAGATTATGAAGAAGAAGAGGAGGAGAAGGGAGAAGAAGAGGAGGAAGAAGAAGAGAAGGAGAAGGGAGAAGAAGAGAAGGAGGATGATGATGAGGAAGATTATGAAGAAGAAGAGGAGGAGAAAGGGGAAGAAGAGAAGGAGGATGATGATGAGGAAGAAGAAGAGGAGGAGAAGGGAGAAGAAGAGGAGGAAGAAGAAGAGAAGGAGAAGGGAGAAGAAGAGGAGGAAGAAGAAGAGAAGGATGATGATGATGAGGAAGATTAGGAAGAAGAGGAGGAGGAAGAAGAGGAGAAAGAGGAAGAAGGAGGAAGAAACAATAAATAGACTACGAGGTGTAATTTACCTCAAAGTACGTGTCCAGGTACTCGGAGACGACATGCTCTGACTTGGGCTTGTTCTCGCAGTACTTGACGTACATGTACAACCGCCTCTCCTGTAAGCACAAACCAGTCAAGTTCAAATGAACTTCTACATTCACATTTGATCTGACTCCACATTAATGACATCATCACTCACACCACTAATGATTGCCCTGGTTCCCCCCATCAATTATCAACATTATGTGCCATACTGGTTGGTGAAGGCGATCATGTCCCTCCACAATTCTCTATCCACCATTTTCCATGCCATGACACCAAGCAATCTAGTATTTTCTGTTTTTGTCATCTATGATATCCCATTTCTTGTATTTTGCCTGTTGTAACCAAGCATTCCAACTCTCCTTTTCTCATGATGTGCCCAAAAAATGTTGATTGTTTCTTTCTAATGATTTTAGGAGCTCCCTTTTTGTGTTGGCCTTTTGAGAATGTCGTTGTTGGTCTTTTTTAGCTTTCTAGGGAACTCTCAACATTCTTCTGATAAATCCCATCACTGTAGCCTCTAGTTGTCTTTTCATTTGTTTGTCTACTGTCCATGATTCACTTCCATAGGTCAGAATTGGCTCTATTTAGCACCCATGAAATACTATTTTGGCCTGAGTTACTCCTATTTTTATTTATGTTGTGCATTTGGCCTGAGTTACTCCTATTTTATTTCTGTTGTGCATTTGGCCTGAGTTACTCCTATTTTTATTTCTGTTGTGCATTTGGCCTGAGTTACTCCTATTTTTATTTCTGTTGTGCATTTGGCCCGAGTTACTCCAATTTTTATTTCTGTTGTGCATTTGGCCCGAGTTACTCCTATTTTTATTTCTGTTGTGCATTTGGCCTGAGTTACTCCTATTTTTATTTCTGTTGTGCATTTGGCCTGAGTTACTCCTATTTTTATTTCTGTTGTGCATTTGGCCTGAGTTACTCCTATTTTTATTTCTGTTGTGCATTTGGCCTGAGTTACTCCTATTTTTATTTATGTTGTGCATTTGGCCCGAGTTACTCCTATTTTTATTTCTGTTGTGCATTTGGCCTGAGTTACTCCTATTTTTATTTCTGTTGTGCATTTGGCCTGAGTTACTCCTATTTTTATTTCTGTTGTGCATTTGGCCTGAGTTACTCCTATTTTTATTTCTGTTGTGCATTTGGCCTGAGTTACTCCTATTTTTATTTCTGTTGTGCATTTGGCCTGAGTTACTCCTATTTTTATTTCTGTTGTGCATTTGGCCTGAGTTACTCCTATTTTTATTTATGTTGTGCATTTGGCCCGAGTTACTCCTATTTTTATTTCTGTTGTGCATTTGGCCTGAGTTACTCCTATTTTTATTTCTGTTGTGCATTTGGCCTGAGTTACTCCTATTTTTATTTCTGTTGTGCATTTGGCCCGAGTTACTCCTATTTTTATTTCTGTTGTGCATTTCCCATCAGATATTATTCTTGTCTCCAAGTACCCAGCGGTACAATCATGTAAATTAAATAGTAAAATAATATCAATTACAGTTAAAGAACATAATTACATGAATTAGAGAATTGAAAATAGAATGCACATAAAGTTATAGTGAAAGAACAGAATCTTTCTCTCTTTCTTCACTTCCTTTTGTACCTGTTTGGGTGTCAAAGGAGATGCAAAATTTTGGTTCTCACGCTTTTGGCAGCTTCAATCACTGCCAGTTAATATTGCTGTAGGATTTCTTTGATGTTGTCTGACAATCTTACTCTTGGTCTGCCTCTTGCTCTTCTCCCTTCTCCTCTTTTAATAAATGTTTTGTATGGTAAGGAATCATGCTGCATTCTTCATAGATGGGCAAACCAGTTTATATTATGTAAATCCTGGCCACAGTTTCTTTCCATCATTTTCAGAACAGTGTTTAGTTTTTGTGTTCATATTTCTTTGTTTATTTTAGAAGCATATTTGCCTGTCATGTTGATCTTTGTATATTTTTTGTTTTGTACCTGATGAATGCTTTTGCCGAAGCGTCGTTGTTTGTCTCGTCTTTCTAATAATTTAACTGCTAGAAAAAAATCCAATAAACTTATAAAGCAAACAAACAGAATCGCAAACATGTCAAACAAACTCACAGCACTTATAAATAAAGTAAACAAATAAGATCACAGAACTTATAGAGTAAACAAATATTATCACAGAACTTATAAAGTAAACAAATAAGATCACAGAACTTATAAAGTAAACAAATATGATCACAGAACTTATAAAGTAAACAAATATGATCACAGAACTTATAAAGTAAACAAATATGATCACAGAACTTATAAAGTAAACAAATATGATCACAGAACTTATAAAGTAAACAAATATGATCACAGAACTTATAGAGTAAACAAATATTATCACAGAACTTATAAAGTAAACAAATATTATCACAGAACTTATAATGTAAACAAATATGATCACAGAACTTATAAAGTAAACAAATATGATCACAGAACTTATAAAGTAAACAAATATGATCACAGAACTTATAAAGTAAACAAATATGATCACAGAACTTATAAAGTAAACAAATATGATCACAGAACTTATAAAGAAAACAAATATGATCACAGAACTTATAGAGTAAACAAATATTATCACAGAACTTATAAAGTAATCAAATATTATCACAGAACTTATAAAGTAAACAAATATGATCACAGAACTTATAAAGTAAACAAATATGATAACAGAACTTATAAAGAAAACAAATATGATCACAGAACTTATAAAGTAAACAAATATGATCATAGAACTTATAAAGTAAACAAATAAGATCACATAACTTATAAAGTAAACAAATAAGATCATAGAACTTATAAAGTAAACAAATAAGATCACAGAACTTATAAAGTAAACAAATAAGATCACAGAACTTATAAAGTAAACAAATAAGATCATAGAACTTATAAAGTAAACAAATAAGATCACAGAACTTATAAAGTAAACAAATAAGATCATAGAACTTACGTAACGAATAAATATGGAGCCAACTTTGCTGGGATTTGCTAAACACTTCTCCAGCTCTGCTAGCATGGTTCTGTTGATAGAAGTCATAGACAACTGCAGGAATTACAACATTCAGTCATTCATTATTCATATTACTCCACCCAGTAATTCATTATTCACATTGCTCCACACAATAATTCATTATTCACATTACTTTAACCAGTAATTCATTACTCACAATACTCAATCCAGTAATGCATTATTCACATTACCCCCCCCCCCCCCTCAGTAATTTATTCTACATATTACCCTGCCCAGTAATTCATTATTCACATCACCCCACCCAGTAATTCATTATTAACATTACTCTACTCAGTAATTTATTCTACCTATTACCACACCCAGTAATTCATTATTGACATTACCCCACGCAGTAATGAATTATTCACATTAATCCCCTCAGTAATTTATTTTACATATTACCCCACCCAGCAATTCATTATTCACATTACCCCACCCAGTAATTCATCATTCACATTACTCCATCCAGCAATTCATTATACACATTACTCCACCCAGTAATTCATTATTTACATTAATCCACCCAGTAATTTATTAGTTACATTACTCCACCCAGTAATTCATTATTCACATTACTCCATCAGTAATTCATTATTCATATTAACCTGCCCAGTAATTCATTATTCACATTACTCAATCCAGTAATTCATTATTCATATTAACCTGCCCAGTAATTCATTATTCACATTACTCCCCTAAGTAATTTATTATACACATTACTCCATCCAGTAATCATTATTCACATACTCCACCCAGTAATTCATTATTCACATTTCTCAACCCAGTAATTTATTTTACACATTACTCCATGCAGTAATTCACTATTCACAAATGTTATTATTCATTTTACAAAGTTATTCTTATTCTGATCTTTTAGGGGACTGCGTGGTCTAGAGATAAGATGTTGACCTCAGGACCTGAAGGTAATGGGTTCGATTCCCACCACAAGCGGTGGAAATAAAATAAAAAAACAAACCCATGGTTTCTTCGTGGCTTTACAGTTTATTAGTCTCTGGGTAGTGAGACCTCATGTTGAGACCTCTCGGAAAACAGTGAAACAGATCCCGTTTGTACTCACACACATTAAAGAACACTTGGCAGTTTAAAGTCGAAAATAGCTGGCCAAAATGGCCGCAGTCCAGGTAAAAATTATTAAGCAAATCTACCCACAGATATTGTGGCTATGCCACAAACTAGTGACACAACACTACCACGCCAACTTAACGAGCGAATGGTAAAAAGATTTGGACTTTTTGAGATTTGTCATCTGTTTTATTTTTGTTTGTTCCTCGTTGTGACCTTTTAAAGTTGAAACGTTGGTGTCAAAACTTAAACATCCTTTTCTTTTGTTTTTTTACGGTTGCATTTATCAAGATGGATATGTTGGGCTGAACGGCGCAGATATCACAGCTTTGCCGTAAAATAGTGACACGACACATCCACACCCTAAACAGGTGGATTTATCTATGGACCTTTCGAGCTGTAGCCGCCCATAGGGCGTAGACCAAGATACTCCTTCTCTTATCTGAATTTTTGTTCTAGCAGTTTTCAATTCTTTTAAAGATATTTTATCAAATCTCGCCATTTGTCTCTGTTCTGTGCAAGCAGCTCTATCTCATTGAGGGAGCCGATTCTTGCTGCTCTTGCCTCTCTCATCAATGTTCTTCTCAGTGTCTCTCTGGGTCTTCCTCTTTTTCTCTTACCGGTTGTTTCCCACATGAAGGCTTGCTTTGCTATTCGGTTATTATCTCTTCTCATCACATGTCCAACGTATGACCATCGTCTTTTCTTTATTACTGAAGATATTAGTGGTTGATTGGCGATTTCTATAATTTTCTCGTTTGTTTTGAATTCGTTCCAAACTAAACCAAGTATTTTCCTTAGATATTTATTTTCGAATGCGTTCAACTTTTAACAAGTAAATAGTAAAGAGCCCCCGTCACGTCAAGTGGCATATAGGGAATATGGTGTTAGTGACCATCAATTTTCCAGACCTTCGGCACATGATTTTTGGGGTAATGTGGGCGGTATTACGGTCCATGCCGCTCTACTTTCCCAGAAAAAAATCCGGTACCCATTTAAGGCTGGGTGAACCTGGAAGCCGTCGGTTGGGATTGAACCCTACCCCTTGTCCTTTGCGGTCCAGTTCACTAACCACTGAGCTATCGCGGCTTTTAACAAGTGAATACCAAGAAGATAATAGACTGTAGTTACTTCTTTGAGCAATCTGCCATTTCTCTTCTTTTGTCGGTGAGTTGGCACAGTGAGAGAAGGAATAGTTAAGATGAAACCAGGTGGAGAGGATAAACGGATTCACGATTAATAGTGGAAGAGTAAAGGTAAAGGTAAGGTACAAGACTTGAATCGGCCTCTTAGCACGCAAGTTTTCACCCATATGTGCTCGGCCGCCTACCCAGAAGTGTTTAGAGACTTCTGGATAATGTCGCTTCAAGCATCGCAACTCACAATGCAAGGCAGCATTCCTCACCTTCCCAGAGTACCACCCTGGTACCCATTTCTGTCAGTGGCTGGGTCAACCGTGGGGGTATTTTTTTTCCATCCACGAGGACAATCTCACTGCTTCCAAGGGGAATCGAATACAGGTTGTCTGAACGTCGGTAGCCCAGTTGGGTGGTTTTCCCAGTTAGGCTACCAACATACCCTCAGTGGAAGAGTAGTCTCGACTTGGTCAAGATCAAGGTCACTAGGTGAGCGAGCAAGCAGGAGTTGTGCAGAGCGAAATGAACAAACAAACACAAGGAAAGTAGTTCTGCATGAGGAAACTAGGTCACTCTGAGAGTCAATAAGACAGAAATACTGGGACTAGTTGGCAGACCACATCAGATCGCCATGACGACAAGTCATGACAGGGAGAAATTGTTTATACTTTAGCATTCTCTTATCTGAGGATTTCAAATGTTGGTTTATTTCTCATTGTTTCACATCTCATTGTTTCACATCTCATTGTTCCATACCTCATTGTTTCATATCTCATTGTGATCCACGGCTCCTTCAAAGAATTAAAGATCAAGTTATCCAGTGTTGTCCTTGAAAGGCATCTAGCTTATGTTAGACTTCACATAAAATAATCTAAAATCTTCCACATTCTTATGTCAAACTTCACATAAAATAATCTAAAACCTTCCACATTCTTATGTCAAACTTCACTTAAAATAATCTAAAAACTTCTGAATTCTTATGTTAGGCTTTACATTTTACATAAAATAATCTAAAAACTTGTCAAATTCTTATGTTAGGCTTTACATAAAATAATCTATAAACCTTCATAATTCTTATGTTAGGCTTCACATAAAATAATCTAAAAACTTTTCAAATTCTTATGTAAGGTTTTACAGAAAATAAACTAAAAACCTTCCAAATTCTTATGTTCTATCTATCTATTGACCTTTCGAGCCGTAACCGGCCCATAGGGCGTAGACCAAGATACACCTTCTCCTATATGAATTTTTGTTCTAGCAGTTTTCTTTTAAAGATATTTTATTAAATCTCGCCATCTGTCTCTGTTCTGTGCAAGCAGTTCTATCTCATTGAGGGAGCCGATTCCTGCTGCTCTTGCCTCTCTCATCAATGTTCTTCTCAGTGTCTCCCTGGGTCTTCCTCTTTTTCTTTTACCTGTTGTTTCCCATATGAGGGCTTGCTTTGCTATTCGATTATTATCTCTTCTCATCACATGTCCAACGTATGACCATCGTCTTTTCTTTATTACTGAAGATATTAGTGGTTGATTGGCGATTTCTCTAATTTCCTCGTTTGTTTTGAATTCGTTCCATTCTATACCAAGTATTTTCCTTAGACATTTATTTTCGAATGCGTTCAACTTTGTTTCTATATCTCTTGTTGTTTTCCAGCTTTCACACGCATACGTAAGGGTTGATAGTACATTTGATTTGAATAGCCTAAGTTTTGTGTTTGTGCTAATGAGTTTTGATTTCCACAACTTTTCAAGGCTTCTGAAAGACATTGCTGCTTTAGCCAGTCTGATTCTAATTTCTTTGCTCGTATCCCCTTCTCGATCAATGTGACTTCCAAGATAGATAAAGTGATCGATCTCTTCTACTGGTTTGTTTACTTCTTATGTTAGTCTTCACATAAAATAATTTAAAAACCTTCCAAATTCTTATGTTAGGCTTCATATAAAATAATCTAAAAACCTTCCAAATTCTTATGTTAGGCTTCACATAAAATAATCTAAAAACCTTCAAAATTCTTATGTTAGTCTTCACATAAAATAATTTTAAAATCTTCCAAAAACTCATGTCAGGCTTCAAATAACAAATAATCTAAAAACCTTTCAACAAGCTTCACTTTAAAAAAAATAATCTAAAAACCTTCCAAAATCTTGTCAGGACTGACAGACAAAAATAATCTAAAAAACTTCAGAAATTGTATGCAAGACTTTACATGAAATGTAAAGCATTAGAAAAATATGTTTAAAGTGCTAAAGAAAATGTTTCCTAACCTTATTTACGGTTTAAACACTAAATGAAGTATTGGAAAAAAACTTTACAAAATCATAAGTAAGGCTTTGACACTAAAAATAGCAACCTTACAAATTAAAGCCAACACGTACAGATTGGTAGGTAGGTTAATGCTTAAATCCTTCCACATTGTCTCCCCTTCCTTTGAAGCTGAAATTCTGAAAATAACTGCATTTCTCTCCCTTCTTACACCTCAGTCTGGGAGATAACTCACAGATATGCACTCACTGCTCTCCCCTTGCAAACTTACTCATTGTGCCAGTCGTAGATCTGGTGGATGTTGCCAAAGACAATTTTATCTTTCCCCTCCATCTCGTCTGGCAGTGGGTTATCTCTCATGTAGCCCATGTAGCCCTGCGGAGTCAGAACAAGAATTAATTTAATAAACCACCAAAATATAGTGCTTGCTATCCGCGGATATCTCATGGAACTGATCCAGTCAATTCTGCTATAAAAATTGGTAGATGACCAGAGAGATTAACACATTCCATACCATGAGCCGCTAGTTTAGTAAACGCCATGATATACCCAAGGGTCGTATTTTTCAGCGAATAATTTATTGACATTTTGACACCTATTTTCACTAAAACTTTGTAATTAATTTATTTAAACTCTTTTTCGACTTCTTGAGCAAACTGCTTGAACAGAGTGTTTTAGATCAATTTTCATTTATTTTCTCACTGTTATTTCACATTAAAAATCTGTTTGTTAAAAACGGAGGAGAAATTTAAAAAATAGATATAGAAAAAAATAGAGAAAAACGGTATGGTTAAAGCTTCACATAACAAGTGGACAACACAAACTCTGGGAAGAAACCCAGAAACAAAATCAGGGAAGAAAACCCAGAAACAAAATCAGGGAAGAAAACCCAGAAACAAAATCAGGGAAGAAAACCCAGAAACAAAATCTGCTCAACAGTCCATCTAAGAGAAGATAATCTTGACATGAATCTGTGTAGAAAAGACTTGTTTTGTCTTATTTTAATAATACACAAAAAAAAGACCACCTTTACAGCATTTTTCCAAATTTCTGGGCCTGCCAGTGGGAGGACGACTTAAAAGACTGGAAAGTACAGGCCACTTGCCACTGCAGTTGCTGTGTGGTATTCAGGTCTCAGTTTTTACTTCACATCTCAGTAGAAAGAAACATTTGACCCTATTGGGATTTGAACCCACGTTTTCCTGGTCTGGAGCCCGACAAGTTATTGACTCGGTCATCCACATTCCAATCTATCTTGTTCTAAATCCGACACTGTAACAGGTTTTGCTTTGAAACTCCATCTTTATGTTTCTATTGTAGCTTTTTTGTAAGTCAATGATGCTGTTGTAACTGACCTTGCACTCATGTGTATTTTCTGAGTGACTCGATGAATTTGCTCAGGAAAATCAAAGAGGTTATAGTTATGGTTGGTCGAAGGCCCCTGTATCTATGTATCTACTGACCTTTCGAGCCGTAGCTGGCCCATAGGGCGTAGACCAAGATACTCCTTCTCTTATCTAAATTTTTGTTCTAGCAGTTTTCAATTCTTTTTAAGATATTTTATCAAATCTCGCCATTTGTCTCTGTTCTGTGCAAGCAGCTCTATCTCATTGAGGGAGCTGATTCAGTCAATGATCATGAATCTACAATCATGTCCAGACTAAAGAAACATCAGATCACAATTGGAGATGCCTGGAGTGTTATGTAGGAAGACACAGATGAATCATCAAAGAACTGGAGCTGTCAGTCTCAGAACACTGAGGGAAATACTGGGGAGGAGTTCTTATGGACATGTCCCATGTGCAAGGAGAATGATCCATCAAAGAAGATAAACTATACCTTGACTGCACCAACACAAAAAGTATCATCTATATGAAAGAGAAGAAGGTAGTCATATGTTGGTCATGTGATGAGAAGTGACAACAGGAGAAGAAGGTAGTCATATGTTGGTCATGTGATGAGAAGTGACAACAGGAAAAGAAGGTAGTCATATGTTGGCCATGTGATGAGAAGCGTGAACAAGAGAAGAAGGTAGTCATATGTTGGCCATGTGATGAGAAGCGTGAACAAGAGAAGAAGGTAGTCATATGTTGGCCATGTGATGAGTAGCGACAACAAGAGAAGAAGGTAGTCATATGTTGGCCATGTGATGAGAAGCGTGAACAAGAGAAGAAGGTAGTCATATGTTGGCCATGTGATGAGTAGCGACAACAAGAGAAGAAGGTAGTTATATGTTGGTCATGTGATGAGAAGCGTGAACAAGAGAAGAAGGTAGTCATATGTTGGCCATGTGATGAGAAGCGTGAACAAGAGAAGAAGGTAGTCATATGTTGGCCATGTGATGAGTAGCGACAACAAGAGAAGAAGGTAGTCATATGTTGGTCATGTGATGAGAAGCGTGAACAAGAGAAGAAGGTAGTCATATGTTGGCCATGTGATGAGTAGCGACAACAAGAGAAGAAGGTAGTCATATGTTGGCCATGTGATGAGTAGCGACAAGAAGAAAAGAAGGTAGTCATATGTTGGCCATGTGATGAGTAGCGACAACAAGAGAAGAAGGTAGTCATATGTTGGCCATGTGATGAGAAGCGACAACAAGAGAAGAAGGTAGTCATATGATGGCCATGTGATGAGAAGCGTGAACAAGAGAAGAAGGTAGTCATATGTTGGCCATGTGATGAGAAGCGTGAACAAGAGAAGAAGGTAGTCATATATTGGTCATGTGATGAGAAGCGACAACAGGAGAATCTCAAAGCAGGCCCTCAAATGGAAACCATAGGGTAAATGAAAAAGAGGCTGACCTGAAGATTCACTAAAAAAAACCACTGAGATGAAATGCACCAACAACAGGCATCAGCTCTCTTTCCAGGTTGAGAGGCTCACCTAGGACAGGGACATGTGTTGAAATACAATGCAGGACCTGTGCAAAGTCTGACAACAACAAAGATTGTGAGACATGGATAATCTAGAATTGATGTCTTATGTGCTGTCTTCAGCTCGAATGGACAGCAGACAGACAGACAAATAAGCAGGGAGACAGGTAGGTATAATATATCTTCATATCCCCTTAAAATGATTTTTGCACATTTTTTATAATCACATCTCCACACACACATTTCATAACATCACATTCACCTTTACAACACTACAAATGACACTCTAAGAGACTTCATTTACTCTCACAATCACCTTTACAACACTACAATTGACACTCTTAGAGACTTCATTTACTCTCACATTCATCTTTACAACACTACAAATGACACTCTAAGAGACTTCATTTACTCTCACATTCACCTTTACAACACTACAATTGACACTCTTAGAGACTTCATTTACTCTCACATTCATCTTTACTACACTACAAATGACACTCTAAGAGACTTCATTTACTCTCACAATCACCTTTACAACACTACAATTGACACTCTTAGAGACTTCATTTACTCTCACATTCATCTTTACAACACTACAAATGACACACTAAGAGACTTCATTTACACTCACATTCAACTTTACAACACTACAAATGACACTCTAAGAGACTTCATTTACTCTCCCATTCATCTTTACAATACTACAAACGACACTCTAAGAGACTTCATTCACTCTCATATTTATCTTTACAACACTACAAATGACACTCTAAGAGACTTCATTAACTCTCATATTTATCTTTACAATACTACAAAGGACACTCTAAGAGACTTCATTTACTCTCATATTTATCTTTACAATACTACAAACGACACTCTAAGAAACTTCATTTACTCTCACATTCATCTTTACAACACTACAAATGACACTCTAAGAGACTTCATTTACTCTCACATTCATCTTTACAACACTACAAACGACACTCTAAGAGACTTCATTTACTCTCACATTCATCTTTACAACACTACAAACGACACTCTAAGAGACTTCATTTACTCTCACATTCATCTTTACAACACTACAAATGACACTCTAAGAGACTTCATTTACTCTCACATTCCTACAGCTTTACATTCTATTTGAAAACCCTTACCCTTGCCTTTGAATAAACAATAAATAAATGAGATCATTATAAACAAAAAGCTCTCAGCTTGTGTCCAATTTGCAAATAGAGTTACAGGTTATGATTGACATCAAAGACAGGGAGTTAAATAAATAAAGCCAGGTATCAAATACCTGCGTTTAACCCCCTTGTACCAGGTAGAAGGTGTAACACACAGGTAAGAACTAACTAGCCAGCATAGAAAAGACAAGAACTTTCAAAAGTTTGTAACATACAACCGTATGTAGATATAGACTGACATGCATATGTAAATGTAGATTGACATGCATAAAGAAACATAGATTGGCATGTATAAATAAATATATGACACATATAAGCAAATATAAATTGACACACAGATGTAAATATAGATTGATGCACATAAGTAAATATAGATTGATGCACATAAGTAAATATAGATTGATGCACATAAGTAAATATAGATTGACACACAGATGTAAATATAGATTGATGCACATAAGTAAATATAGATTGACACACAGATGTAAATATAGATTGATGCACATAAGTAAATATAGATTGATGCACATAAGTAAATATAGATTGACACACAGATGTAAATATAGATTGATGCACATAAGTAAATATAGATTGACACACAGAAGTAAATATAGATTGATGCACATAAGTTAATATAGATTGATACATACAAGTAAATATAGATTGACACACAGAAGTAAATATAGATTGACATACTTGTGTAAATGTAGATTGATACATGCAAGTAAATGTAGAGAGCAGAATCAAAAGATTGGAATCAAGAAAATGCTAGATTTAGAAAGGCAGTTTAATTATCTGTGTGATAGGCTGAATATAGAAAATTAATCACAGTAATGGAAGAATAAAGAAAACAAAAAACAGATCATGTACAGCAGAACCAAGAAAATAATCATAAAAAAAGATCCAGGACAGCAGATGCAAGAAAACATGTAAAAACATATGAAGGACAGCAGAACCAAGAAAGCAATCATAATAACACATTAAGGACAGCAAAACCAAGAAAACAATCATAAAAACAGATCCAGGACAGCAAAACCAAGAAAACAGGACAGATTTACTAAAATGAAATAAGAATAAGTAAAAATCATTTGACAAGAACATAGGAAGGAAGTTGTGGCAAACACAGTGACAGCATGAAAAAATGAGACCACAAGAGGCAGAGGGATGAAGAAATATATATGGAGCAGAATGAGGAACCTCAAAGGTGAAGGCTAAACATGTAACAATAAAAACCGTACATAAACAAAGTACAAAGTGATAACTTTATAAAGCCAGACCATTAAAAGAAAAGTCTACAACAGAACAGATAAACAGTGCTCAGAATAGAACTTTGAGAAAAAGAAGTCATAAAAATGTTGTTCTAAGTTTGGAGCTTCAAGGAGCAGCAGGGGGCATAATTCCGAATGAAAGCCACCAATATTCTTCAGGCTTGAAATCTCACACAAGCCTTCATTCTCTCCCTTTAACAATAATATTTACACGTGATTCAGTTATAGCAGTGGTTTTCACACTGGCTTGTGGCTGTTCTGTGAGAGAACCAGGGATAACCACGAGGGTGTTGGTTGCCCATGTGGCTGGAAGAAGGGATTCTAAGTTTCTGTAGCAGACTATTTTTCCTCATCTTTCTTTTCTCATTTGCCAAACAACAACATGGGGAGAACCAGACATTTGTTCTTCTATTATGGAGAAAATGAGAAGTGAGGAAGAGCTTATGATGAAGTGGGAGAACTGGTGATGAGCTTAGGAGCTAAGAGATCTTTGAAGCTGAGTTTAAGGGGTCAATCTATAAGTGAGGCTGAGTTTATACCATGTCTAGATAAAGGAAGTTGAGTTTATAGAGCTAAGAAGCAAGCGGGGATAAGTTTATGGTGTAAAATGATAGGAAAAGATGAATTTATGGTGCCAAGCTACAGTTGCAAGTGTGTTTTTGGGGCCAAACTACAGTTGTACATGTGTTTATGGTGCCAAGCTACAACTGTACATGTGTTTATGGTGCCAAACTACAACTGTACATGTGTTTATGGTGCCAAGTTACAATTGTACATGTGTTTATGGTGCCAAGCTACAAATGTACATGTGTTTATGGTGCCAAGTTACAATTGTACATGTGTTTATGGTGCCAAGCTACAACTGTACATGTGTTTATGGTGCCAAGTTACAATTGTACATGTGTTTTTGGTGCCAAACTATAATTGTACATGTGTTTATGGCACCAAGCAACAACTGTACATGTGTTTATGGTGCCAAATTACAATTGTACATGTGTTTTTGGTGCCAAACTACAATTGTACATGTGTTTATGGCACCAAGCTACAATGTACATGTGTTTATGGTGTCAAGTTACAATTGTACATATGTTAATGGTGCTAGGCTACAATTGTACAAGTGTCTATGGTGCAAAGTTACAAGTGTAGATGTTTTTATGGTGCCAAACTACAAGTGTACATGTTTTTATGTGCCAAACTACAAGTGTACATGTTTTTATGGTGTCAAGCTACAAATGTACATGTTTTTATGGTGCCAAGCTATAAGTGTACATGATTTTATAGTGCCAAGTTATAAGTGTACACATTTTTATAGTGCCAAGCTACAAATGTACATGTTTTTATTGTGCCAAGCTACAAGTGTACATGTTTTTATGGTGCCAAGCTACAAGTGTACATGTTTTTATGGTGCCAAGCTACAAATGTACATGTTTTTATGGTGCCAAGCTATAAGTGTACATGTTTTTATAGTGCCAAGTTATAAGTGTACATGTTTTTATAGTGCCAAGCTACAAATGTTCATACATTTATAGTGCTAAGAGATAAATGAGGATGAGTATATTAAACTAAATTGTCACTGGTCTGGTAAAGTTTAAGAAACTAAACTGAAAAAAAAAACCTACAAACAAAACTATCCAAAACAGTATATATTACAAAACAATCTAAAACTATATTTATATTTTAATAACTATCTAAAATAGTATATAATCCACAACTATCTATACCAAAACTATCTAAAACAGTATTATTCCAAAACTATCTAAAACAGTATCTAAACCAAAAACTATCTAAAACAGTATCTATACCAAAAATGATCTAAAACAGTATCTATACCAAAAATGATCTAAAACAGTATTTGTACCATAAACTATCTAAAACAGTATTATACCAAAACTATCTAGAAGAGTATCTAAACCAAAAACTATCTAAAACAGTGTCTATACCAAAACTATCTAAAACAGTATCTATACCAAAACTATCTAAAACAGTGTCTATACCAAAAACTATCTAAAACAGTATCTATACCAAAACTATCTAAAACAGTATCTATACCAAAAACGATCTAAAACAGATTCTATACCAAAACTATCTAAAACAGTATCTATACCAAAAACTTATCAGTATCTATTCCAAAACTACCTAAAACAGCATATGTTCAAAAACTACTAAAAAACTAACTAAAATTGTATTTTCCCCAAAACTATCAAATACAGCACTCATCCCAATTCTGAAGCTGAAGACCCAGTACCCAGTGTAATTGCCACATATTTTACAGCACAGTTACTTGTCACTGATACTTTAGTTGATTTGGTTCATTTGTGTCTTTCCAGGAAGATAAAATACACAAGCTTCTGACATTACACATTCAAAGTGGTTAGAAGCAGCTGTGTCTTAAAATAAAATTAAAAAAAACGTTAGTGGTTAAAAGTTGAATATTGCATCCCCTGAAACTCTTAGAGTTGTCAACCTTTGGTCCTTGTGTGTTGAGCATTAAATACTAAAATATCACTCATCGATAAACATTTTTTTACTTTTTACATGCTGTCACAAATTGAAACCACTTCCATGAAATATCAATTTTAAGAATGAGGGGGATGTGCTAGGCTCTGGACATCTTCATATATAAATGCTGCAACATTTTTTGATTTTCTGGCTACAATACCACATTGAGATATAAGAAACAGCTTTTAGAGAGGTCAGCACACTCTCAAAACCACAACAGAAATAATTTAAGAACCATTAATGTAAGATACAGCTTTTAGAGAGGTCAGCATATTCTCCCAACCACTGATGTAAGATACAGCTCTTAGAGAGGTCAGCATATTCTCCCAATCACTGATGTAAGATACAGCTTTTAGAGAGGTCAGCATATTCTCTCAACCACTGATGTAAGATACAACTTTTAGAGAGGTCAGCATATTCTCTCAACCACTGATGTAAGATACAGCTTTTAGAGAGGTCAGCATATTCTCCCAATCACTGATGTAAGATACAGCTTTTAGAGAGGTCAGCATATTCTCTCAACCACTGATGTAAGATACAGCTCTTAGAGAGGTCAGCATATTCTCCCAACCACTGATGTAAGATACAGCTTTTAGAGAGGTCAGCACATTCTCTCAATCACTGATGTAAGATACAGCTTTTAGAGAGGTCAGCATATTCTCCCAACCACTGATGTAAGATACAGCTTTTAGAGAGGTCAGCATATTCTCTCAACCACTGATGTAAGATACAGCTCTTAGAGAGGTCAGCATATTCTCTCAACCACTGATGTAAGATACAGCTTTTAGAGAGGTCAGCATATTCTCTCAACTACTGATGTAAGATACAGCTCTTAGAGAGGTCAGCATATTCTCTCAACCACAACAGAAACAATTTAAGAACCACTGATGTAAGATACAGGTTTAGCTTTTCCCAAATTAATTAAATCAGAACACAGTCAGTCTTTCCATGCAAAACATACACAAGCCTGACAGCCAGTCATGTATGTGCATCTTCGGAGGACTGAAAACATATCTACTTCAGGCTGAAATAACAAACTTAAATCGTGGCTTCAAATCTTTCCATGAAATGAAGGAAGAAAATGAGGGCTCCAAAAAAATTAATGAAAGATAATAATTGTTACAAATTTTTTAATTTTAAAACGTAAAAAAATTAATGGAAGCCAGTAAACTTAAAACAATGAAGGGATCTTAAAACAGAAATAACTTCTTTAAAAAAAAAAAAAAATAGAAAGTAAGCACAAAATAATTGTTTAAAAAATAAGAGCGAAAATAACATACATCGATAATGCTGGCTAGGTCCTTGACGTAATCTTTCTCTGTATCGTACAGTTCTTGAACAACAAACCTGCAAAGATAAGAGAAAATCTGCCATGAGATCTTGAACACTGGCTACATGTGACACTGTGATGTAGCCATCAACCGAACACATGAAAGTAGCCATCAACCTAACACATGAAAGCTGCTGCCCCCCCCCAACCCCCCCCCCAAAAAAAAAAACAAAAAAAACTATCAGAACAGTAGGATTGAGTCAAACATGATGGTAGGATTGAGTTTATCAAACATGACGGTAGGATTGAGTATATCAAACATGATGGTAGGATTGAGTTTATCAAACATGACGGTAGGATTGAGTTTATCAAACATGACAGTACAATTGTGTTAATTAAACATGACAGTAGGAATGTATTAATCAAACATGACAGAGGATTGTGTTAATCAAACATGACAGAGGATTGTGTTAATCAAACATGACAGTAGGATTGTGTTAATCAAACATGACAGTCATCATCATCAAGTACAGGGCCTGCTGGCATAGGTGATCATGTCTCTCCACAACTTTCGATCTCGACAGTAATATATCGTTTCTGTTGTTGAACTTCTGTCAAGCCATTCTCTTAAGCTGTCTGGTATTTTTTCTCTTTGCTTCCCTCTATCTCTTCGTCCCTCAATTTTTCCAGTTGTTACAATATATTCCAGTTGTTCTCTTCTCATTACATGGCCAAAAAATGATGATTGTTTCTTCCTAATATTGGAAATTAGCTCTCTTTTTGCTTTGATCTCTTTCAGAACATGTTCATTACTCTTCTTAGCTGTCCATGGTATTCCTAACATTCTTCTGTAAAACCACATTTCTACAGACTCCAGTGATTTCCTTGTCTCTTGTCCTATTGTTCATAATTCACATCCATATGTTAAGACTGGCTGTAATTAACATTTAAGAATTCTCTTAACAACTCTCCAACAGTAGGATTGTGTTAATCAAACACAACAGTAGGCTTGTTATTGTTTATTTAAAGCTGTCTGTCTTTAATCAAGCATTCTTACTTTCAATCACTCTTACCCCTCTCATCTACTCAATCACTCTTACCCCTCTCATCTACCCAATCACTCTCTTTCCTCACTAAAACTCATCCACTCTCACGTCTGCTCAATCCCTCTAACATCTACTCAACCACTCCCACTACTCATATCTATTCAGCCACTCTAACTTCTCACACCTATTCAACCACTCTCACATATACTAAACCACCCTCACATCTGTTAAACCAATCTGACCTCTACTCAACCACCTTTCCATATATGCAACCACTCTCACATCTATTCAACCACCTTTCCATCTATGCAACCACTCTCACATCTATTCAACCACCCTTCCATCTATGCAACCACTCTCACATCTATTCAACCACCCTTCCATCTATGCAACCCCTCTCACATCTATTCAACTACCTACCATCTATGCAACCACTCTCACATCTATTCAACCACCCTTCCATCTATGCAACCATCTCAATATATTCAACCACCTTTCCATCTATGCAACCACTCTCACATCTATTCAACCACCTTTCCATCTATGCAACCACTCTCACATCTATTCAACCACCCTTCCATCTATGCAACCATCTCAATCTATTCAACCACCCTTCCATCTATGCAACCACTCTCACATTTATTCAACCACCTTTCCATCTATGCAACCACTTTCACATCTATTCAACCACCCTTCCATCTATGCAACCATCTCAATCTATTCAACCACCTTTCCATCTATGCAACCACTCTCACATCTATTCAACCACCTTTCCATCTATGCAACCACTCTCACATCTATTCAACCACCTTTCCATCTATGCAACCACTCTCACATCTATTCAACCACCTTTCCATCTATGCAACCACTCTCACATCTATTCAACTACCTACCATCTATGCAACCACTCTCACATCTATTCAACCACCTTTCCATCTATGCAACCCCTCTCACATCTATTCAACTACCTACCATCTATGCAACCACTCTCACATCTATTCAACCACCTTTCCATCTATGCAACCACTCTCACATCTATTCAACCACCCTTCCATCTATGCAACCACTCTCACATCTATTCAACCACCCTTCCATCTATGCAACCACTCTAACATCGATTCAACCACCTTTCCATCTATGCAACCACTCTCACATCTATTCAACGACCTTTCCATCTATGCAACCCCTCTCACATCTATTAAACTACCTACCATCTATGCAACCACTCTCACATCTATTCAACCACCCTTCCATCTATGCAACCATCTCAATCTATTCAACCACCTTTCCATCTATGCAACCACTCTCACATCTATTCAACCACCCTTCCATCTATGCAACCACTCTCACATCTATTCAACCACCCTTCCATCTATGCAACCATCTCAATCTATTCAACCACCCTTCCATCTATGCAACCACTCTCAATCTATTCAACCACCTTTCCATCTTTGCAACCACTCTCAATCTATTCAACCACCTTTCCATCTATGCAACCATCTCAATCTATTCAACCACCTTTTCATCTATGCAACCACTCTCAATCTATTCAACCACCCTTCCATCTATGCAACCATCTCAATCTATTCAACCACCCTTCCATCTATGCAACCACTCTCACATCTATTCAACCACCTTTCCATCTATGCAACCACTTTCACATCTATTCAACCACCCTTCCATCTATGCAACCACTCTCACATCTATTCAACTACCTACCATCTATGCAACCACTCTCACATCTATTCAACTACCTACCATCTATGCAACCACTCTCACATCTATTCAACTACCTACCATCTATGCAACCACTCTCACATCTATTCAACCACCCTTCCATCTATGCAACCATCTCAATCTATTCAACCACCCTTCCATCTATGCAACCACTCTCACATCTATTCAACTACCTACCATCTATGCAACCACTCTCACATCTATTCAACTACCTACCATCTATGCAACCACTCTCACATCTATTCAACTACCTTACCATCTATGCAACCACTCTCACATCTATTCAACTACCTTTCCATCTATGCAACCACTCTCACATCTATTCAACTACCTACCATCTATGCAGCCACCTTTCCATCTATGCAACCACTCTCACATCTATTCAACCACCTTTCCATCTATGCAACCACTCTCACATCTATTCAACTACCTACCATCTATGCAGCCACCTTTCCATCTATGCAACCACTCTCACTTCTACTCAACCACCTTTCCATCTATGCAACCACTCTCACTTCTACTCAACCACCTTTCCATCTATTCAACCACTCTCACTTCTACTCAACCACCTTTCCATCTATTCAACCACTCTCACTTCTACTCAACCACCTTTCCATCTATGCAACCACTCTCACTTCTACTCAACCACCTTTCCATCTATTCAACCACTCTCACTTCTACTCAACCACCTTTCCATCTATGCAACCACTCTCACTTCTACTCAACCACCTTTCCATCTATTCAACCACTATCAGATCTACTTAACCACTCCCACATATACAACTCATTCTCCCTCCAAACAACTACCACTTACCCCCACTGCTTAATTATGAGCAAATCAACTAAAACTGCCTCCTCACATTTACCTCTAACACTCTGTACTCCCATCTATAAATCATATCCTCTCTCTATGTTTACTCAATCTCACATGTTATATATATAACTTTCATCTTTTACTTACTTTTCCTGTAACTCATTCTCTCCATCCTCCTATATATCATACTCAACTACTCTCATACAAAATCTACAACTCACTCTTACATATGATCTACACACTTTTTTCCTCACATCTACAACTCACTCTTACATATGATCTACACACTTTCTTCCTCACATCTACAACTCACTCTTACATATAATTTACATGCTCTCCTTCCTCACATCTACAACTCACTAACTCTCCTTTTATATGATCTACTCACTGTCTCTTTTTAAGGAATTTTGCTTTCTCTGCCTCCACATCCTTCTCCTCACTATCAGCCTTATCATCCTCCTCCTCCTCCTCCTTGGTACTTTGATCATCAGCCTGAGATAGTTCCTGGTCCGCTGGTGTTGTCAGTTGGTCAGTGGTCAACTGGTCAGCAGAAACATCTTGGGACGGATCCTGAAAATTAATTTGTAAATATTTCTGATGGGTCCCAAAAATTAACTGAAAATATTTGTGACATATCCCTAAAATGGGAGCCGCGATAGCTTAGTGGTTAGTGAACTGGACTACAAAGGTCAAGAGGTTCACCCAACCTTATATGGGTAATTTTTTCTGGAAAGTAAAGCAGCCCCGGCATAATACCGACCACATTACCCCAAAAATTATGTGCAGAAGATCTGTAAAAATTATGGTCACTAACATCATATTCCCTATACGCCACTTGGCGTGATGGGGGCTCTTTACTTTTTTTATATATCCCAAATAATTGACTGTACATATTTTTGATGGATCTAAAAAATTAACTGGAAATACTACTGACGGATCTAAAAAATTAACTGTAAACATTTCTAACGGATCCCAAAAATTAACTGTAAATATTTTTGATGGATCCCAAAAATTAACTGTAAATATTTTTATGGATCTAAAAAATTAACTGTAAATACAACTGGCGGATCTAAAAAATTAACTGTAAACATTTCTAACGGATCCTAAAAATTAACTGTAAATATTTTGATGGATCCCAAATATTAACTGTAAATATTTCTGATGGATCCTGAAAAATAAGTGGATATATTTGTAATGACCAGTTTAGCTTAGTGGATGTATTATCCGCACTGCATGTCAGAATATCCATAAAAACTGATACCTCCTGCCGGTATGTCCCTCAGAGTGTGGAGACTAGCTGCAGTTTTGTGTTGATTTGATTCCTTCTGTGTTTCCTTGAGCTCTTTTCTGGCATCTCCAATTACCTGATGTTCATGCAGTCTGAACATGGTTATAAATTCATGATCATTGGCTGAATCATCAATACGCCCTCCTTCCCTGGGGGTATTCAGAATGTCAGGCTGGTCCATTGCTAGTCTGTCATTCAAGACAACTGTTACAGTAAGACTGTCAGCTCATTCATTTCCTTTCATGCCCAAGTGCTCAAGGATAAAAATGAAACAGGTTCCAGTCAGTCTTGACTTTTTAGTAACAACATCTAGTCAACTACTCTCAATAGGTTATCAACCAGTTGAATAGATGTGAGACTGTTTAATGTCCTGTTAATTAAATAATACAGTCTGACTGTCTGATGCATGACTGTACTCGCAACATGAGGCATTTTTTGCGATGAGAGACAAATTTAAATTATAAATGAGTTTCATTGCCCGTAGTAAAAAGAAATTCAAGTGTTCTTGTGTGTGATTTAGAACGGATTTATTTGTGATCAAATTCGAATGGAATATTACTATCAAAGGCGTTCTTCTCGAGAATGCATGGATAAAGACCAAGAGGAAGACCTAGTAGAAGAAGATGGATAGATGCAGTGATAGAGACATGTAACAACAAAGGAAAATCACTAATTCAGACAGGTCGAGCAGCTCAAGAACGACAAATGATCATGACACCTTTTCGGTATCAGTGAGAAAGAGAAAAGAAAGAAAGAAAGAAGAAGAAAGACTGTCTGATTATCCTTAGTTGCAAATATCTATACTGACTTGTCCCCTTTACAAATGAAAAAATTAACCAACATATCAGTTTTTAACAATGACAAATAATAAAAAATAATAAAAATTAACTCACATATTTAACAATGACAAATAATAAAAAATAATAAAAATTAGCTCACATATTTAACAATGACAAATAATAAAAAATAATAAAAATTAACTCACATATTTAACAATGACAAATAATAAAAAATAATAAAAATTAGCTCACATATTTAACAATGACAAATAATAAAAAATAATAAAAATTAACTCACATATTTAACAATGACAAATAATAAAAAATAATAAAAATTAACTCACATATTTAACAATGTTGAATAATTATAAAAAAAAAACACCAAATGTAAAAATTAACCCACAAATCTGTTTTAACAATGACATATAATTAAAAAACTAAACAAAAATAAAAATGAACTTACAGATCTGTTGATGACAATGGCATAAAAAAAAGAACCTACAAATCTGTTTTTAACATCAACAAAAAACAAAACAAAACAAAAAAATGTTAAAAATGAACTTACAAAACCGTTGTTAACTAAATTCTCAGGTTGATTGAGTTGATCAACAGTGGTGGCGGAATCAGCTTGAGGTTTGAGAGACAACTGCGATGCCTGCATGGAAATAGAATGAAATGGTTGGAACACAGCAGACAGTTCCAGGGCACATGTGTATGTCTGTCAAGTTTCATAAATTGCTAAATCCACAAATGATCCTTATTGGTCCACTTAGATTTCAAGTCCTTTGAAAACTAATTTGAAATATTTCTGATGGATACTAAAAACTAATTGGAAATACTTCCGATAGATACTGAAAACTAATTGGAAATATTTCTGATAGATACTAAACACTAATAGGAAATATTTGTGACAGATACCAAAAATTAATTGGAAATATTTGTGACGGATACTGACAATTAACTGGAAATATTTTTAAAAACCATTCAATGGATCATCCTCACTGCATGTCAGACATGTCCATAAGTAATCAGATCTACCCCCAGTCCATAAGTGAACAGATCTACTGTCCAGTCCATAAGTGAACAGATCTACTGTCCAGTCCATAAGTGAACAGATCTACTGTCCAGTCCATAAGTGAACAGATCTACCCCCAAGTCCATAAGTGAAAAGATCTACCCCCAGTCCATAAGTGAACAGATCTACCCCCAAGTCCATAAGTGAACAGATCTACCCCCAAGTCCATAAGTGAACAGATCTACCCCCAAGTCCATAAGTGAACAGATCTACTCCCTAGTCCATAAGTAAACAGATCTACTCCCTAGTCCATAAGTGAACAAATCTCTTGCCTAGTCCATAAGTGAACAGATCTACTGTCCAGTCCATAAGTGAACAGATCTACTATCCAGTCCATAAGTGAACAGATCTACTGTCCAGTCCATAAGTGAACAGATCTACTGTCCAGTCCATAAGTGAACAGATCTACTGTCCAGTCCATAAGTGAACAGATCTATTGTCCAGTCCATAAGTGAACAGATCTACTGTCCAGTCCATAAGTGAACAGATCTACTCCCTAGTCCATAAGTGAACAGATCTACTCCCCAGTCCATAAGTGAACAGATCTACTCCCTAATCCATAAGTGAACAGATCTACTATCTATCTATTGTCCTTTAGAGCCAAATACGGCACATAGGGCAGAACCACAATCTCAAAAACAGAAACCTTCCGTGCCAAAATGGCACATATTGCAGAGATAGAGGTGCGCGTGGCCGTGTGGCTAAAATCACTGTTCTGCTGGCTGAAAAGATGACGCACGGTGTTCGAAGCCCGCGGTAGACAGAAAGGATTTTTCTATCGGGGGTGAAATAAAAATAAAAAATCCGACTCGCACACGTCGTGGCGACTGCTTGACCAAGCGGCCTTTATCCCTCTGGTTCTATCATTGCCCCGACATACACCAGCAATGGTACTATGTGTCGTAAAGATAGTTTTTTTTTTTTACTGCTTCTAAAATCTATGGCTCTGTTTCCATAACAATACTTTTTACAACGACAGTTTGTCAAGTCATCAATCAACCTCCTTAGTCGCCTCTTATGACATGCCTGGAAGGTCACAGAGTTACTATTCTTTACTTCCCTCATGATGAGGCCCTGGTAACACACGGGAATCTGATCTCTTCTGATCTAATCACTTATGGACTGTGTAGTAGATCAGATCTACTACACAGTCCATAAGTGATCAGATCTACTGCACAGTCCATAAGTGATCAGATCTACTGCACAGTCCATAAGTGATCAGATCTACTGCACAGTCCATAAGTGATCAGATCTACTGCACAGTCCATAAGTGATCAGATCTACTGCACAGTCCATAAGTGATCAGATCTACTACACAGTCCATAAGTGATCAGATCTACTACACAGTCCATAAGTGATCAGATCTACTAAACAGTCCATAAGTGATAAGATCTACTACACAGTCCATAAGTGATCAGATCTACTACACAGTCCATAAGTGATCAGATCTACTACACAGTCCATAAGTGATCAGATCTACTACACAGTCCATAAGTGACTAAATCTACTACACAGTCCATAAGTGATTATATCTACTACACAGTCCATAAGTGATCAGATCTACTACACAGTCCATAAGTGACTAAATCTACTACACAGTCCATAAGTGATTATATCTACTACACAGTCCATAAGTGATCAGATCTACTACACAGTCCATAAGTGATCAGATCTACTACACAGTCCATAAGTGATCAGATCTACTAAACAGTCCATAAGTGATAAGATCTACTACACAGTCCATAAGTGATCAGATCTACTACACAGTCCATAAGTGATCAGATCTACTACACAGTCCATAAGTGATCAGATCTACTACACAGTCCATAAGTGATCAGATCTACTACACAGTCCATAAGTGACTAAATCTACTACACAGTCCATAAGTGATTATATCTACTACACAGTCCATAAGTGATCAGATCTACTACACAGTCCATAAGTGACTAAATCTACTACACAGTCCATAAGTGATTATATCTACTACACAGTCCATAAGTGATCTGATCTACTGCACAGTCCATAAGTGACTAAATCTACTACACAGTCCATAAGTGATTATATCTACTACACAGTCCATAAGTGATAAGATCTACTACACAGTCCATAAGTTATCAGATCTACTACACAGTCCATAAGTGATCAGATCTACTACACAGTCCATAAGTGACTAAATCTACTACACAGTCCATAAGTGATTATATCTACTACACAGTCCATAAGAGATTATATCTACTACACAGTCCATAAGTGATTATATCTACTACATAGTCCATAAGTGATTATATCTACTACACAGTCCATAAGTGATCAGATCTACTACACAGTCCATAAGTGATCAGCTCCCCCCCCCCCCAGTGTGTGGAGACTAATAACTTCAGTTCTGTGTTGATTAGTTATTCTTCTGTGTTTTCCCACCAGCGCTCCTTTATGGCGTCTCCAGTTTTGACCTGATGTCCGTGTAGTCTGAACATGGCCATGATCAGTATCGAGCCATTAGCAAGCCCACAACAGTAGATCATTTCAGAAAGTTTCAGCACCACATCACTACCATATAGCATTCAATATAGTATTCAACACCATATCTGGTTGTGGGGTGTGCCAGAGATGATCTTGGTGGGGGTGAGGAGTGCCAGAGATGATCTTGGTGGGGGTGGGGGTAGGGGTGCCAGAGATGATCTTGGTGGGGGTGAGGGATGCCAGAGATGATCTTGGTGGGGGTTAGGGGTGCCAGAAATGATCTTGGTGGGGGTGGGGTTGAGGGGTGCCACAGATGATCTTGGTGGGGTGAGGGGTGCCAGAGACGATCTTGGGTGGTCTGATGGGTGCCAGAGATGATCTTGGTGGGGGTGAGGGGTGCCAGAGATGATCTTGGTGGGGGTAAGGGGTGCCAGAGATGATCGTGGTGGGAGTGAGGGGTGCCAGAGATGATCTTGGTGGTGTGAGGGGTGCCAGAGATGATCTTGGTGGGGGTGGGTGTGAGGGGTGCCAGAGATGATCTTGGTGGGGGTGAGGGATGCCGGAGATGATCTTGGAGGGTGTGAGGGGTGCCAGAGATGATCTTGGTGGGGGGAGGGGTGCCAGATATGATCTTGGTGGGGGTGAGGGGTGCCAAAGATGATCGTGGTGGGAGTGAGGGGTGCCAGAGATGATTTTGGTGGGGGTGAGGGGTGCCAGAGATGATCTTGGTGGGGGTGAGGGGTGCCAGAGATGATCTTGGTGGTGTGAGGGGTGCCAGAGATGATCCTGGTGGGGGTGAGGGGTGCCAGAGATGATCTTGGTGGGGGTGAGGGGTGCCAGAGATGATCTTGGTGGGTGTGAGGGGTGCCAGAGATGATCTTGGTGGGGGTGAGGGGTGCCAGAGATGATCTTGGTGGGGGTGAGGGGTGCCAGAGATGATCTTGGTGGGGGTGAGGGGTGCCAGAGATGATCTTGGTGGGGGTGAGGGGTGCCAGAGATGATCTTGGTGGGGGTGAGGGGTGCCAGAGATGATCTTGGTGGGGGTGAGGGGTGCCAGAGATGATCTTGGTGGGGGTGAAGGGTGCCAGAGATGATCTTGGTGGGTGTGAGGGGTGCCAGAGATGATCTTGGTGGTGTGAGGGGTGCCAGAGATGATCTTGGTGGGGGTGAGGGGTGCCAGAGATGATCTTGGTGGGGGTGAGGGGTGCCAGAGATGATCTTGGTGGGGGTGAGGGGTGCCAGAGATGATCTTGGTGGGGGTGAGGGGTGCCAGAGATGATCTTGGTGGGGGTGAGGGGTGCCAGAGATGATCTTGGTGGGGGTGAGGGGTGCCAGAGATGATCTTGGTGGGGGTGAGGGTGCCAGAGATGATCTTGGTGGGGGTGAAGGGTGCCAGAGATGATCTTGGTGGGTGTGAGGGGTGCCAGAGATGATCTTGGTGGTGTGAGGGGTGCCAGAGATGATCTTGGTGGGGGTGGGTGTGAGGGGTGCCAGAGATGATCTTGGTGGGGGTGAGGGATGCCAGAGATGATCTTGGAGGGTGTAAGGGGTGCCAGAGATGATCTTGGTGGGGGGAGGGTTGCCAGATATGATCTTGGTGGGGGTGAGGGGTGCCAAAGATGATCGTGGTGGGAGTGAGGGGTGCCAGAGATGATTTTGGTGGGGGTGAGGGATGCCAGAGATGATCCTGGTGGGGGTGAGGGGTGCCAGAGATGATCTTGGTGGGGGTGAGGGGTGCCAGAGATGATCTTGGTGGGGGTGAGGGATGCCAGAGATGATCTTGGTGGGTGTGAGGGGTGCCAGAGATGATCGTGGTGGGAGTGAGGGGTGCCAGAGATGATCTTGGTGGGGGTGGGGGGGGGTGAGGGGTGCCACAGATGATCTTGGTGATCAAGCTTTAATGTTGCCCAACATCCACACCCACAACCAAGCTCTAATGTTGCCCAACATCCACACCCACAAACAAGCTGTAATGTTGCCCAACATCCACACCCACAAACAAGTTCTAATGTTGCCCAATATCCACACCCACAACCAAGCTCTAATGTTGCCCAATATCCACACCCACAACCAAGCTCTAATGTTGCCCAACATCCACACCCACAAACAAGTTCTAATGTTGCCCAATATCCACACCCACAACCAAGCTCTAATGTTGCCCAATATCCACACCCACAACCAAGCTCTAATGTTGCCCAATATCCACACCCACAACCAAGCTCTAACGTTGCCCAATATCCACACCCACAACCAAGCTCTAAAGTTGCCCAATATCCACACCCACAACCAAGCTCTAATGTTGCCCAATATCCACACCCACAACCAAGCTCTAACGTTGCCCAATATCCACACCCACAACCAAGCTCTAATGTTGCCCAATATCCACACCCACAACCAAGCTCTAATGTTGCCCAACATCCACACCCACAACCAAGCTCTAATGTTGCCCAATATCCACAAGCCTGCGAACTCTTTCCTTGTCATGTGACTAACTATATGGCCACTGCCAGATTTAAACTTATCTAAAGTACCAGTAACCATCGGCTGTTATCCCAACACAATGTCAGGGATTACACAGTTTCTGAACATGGGTACCGTTCATTTTCTATGGGAAACTAAATGGACTCATTCTAACAGAGAAAAGAACAGTTTGGTAATGAGAACCTAAACAGATTCATTGTGACAGAGAGAAGAACAGTTTGGTAATGAGAACCTAAACAGATTCATTGTGATAGAGAGAAGAACAGTTGGTAATGAGAACCTAAACAGATTCATTTCATCAGATGGAAGCAGAGATGAAGATGATGGGGAAGACATGGAATGATCTTAAAAGAATGGCAGGAAACAGAACAGCTTGGAAAGTGTTCGTTGAAGACCTATGCTCCTCAGGGAGCTGAAAGTGTTTGCTGAAGACCTATGCTCCACAGGGAGCTAAAAGTGTTTGCTGAAGACCCATGCTCCACAGGGAGCTAAAGTGTTTGTTGAAGACCTATACTCTATTAAAAGTGTTTATTGAAGATCTATGCTCCACGGGGAGCTGAAAGTATTTGTTGAAGACCTATGCTCCACAGGGAGCTGAAAGTGTTTGTGGAAGACTTATGTTCCACAGGAGCTGAAAGTGTTTGTTGAAGATCTATGCTTCACAGGGAGCTGAAAATGTTTGTTGAAGACCTATGTTCCATAGGGAGCTGAAAGTATTTGTTGAAGACCTATGCTCCACAAGGGCTGAAAGTGTTTGTTGAAGACCTTATCTCCACATGGGCTGAAAGTGTTTGTTGAAGATGTAAGCTCCACAGGAAGCTGAAAGTGTTTGTTGAAGACCTATGCTCCACAGGGAGTTAACAGTGTTTGTTGAAGACCTATGCTCCACAGGGAGCTGAAAGTATTTGTTGATGACCTATGCTCCACAGGGAGTTGACAGTGTTTGTTGATGACCTATGCTCCACAGGGAGCTGAAAGTGTTTGTTGAAGAACTGTGCTCCACAGGGAGCTGAAAGTGTTTGTTGAAGACCTATGCTCCACAGGGAGCTCAAAGCATTTGTTGATGACCTATGCTCCACAGGGAGCTGAAAGTGTTTGTTGAAGACCTATGCTCCACAGGGAGCTGAAAGTGTTTGTTGAAGAACTGTGCTCCACAGGGAGCTGAAAGTGTTTCTTGAAGACCTATGCTCCACATGGAGCTCAGAGTATTTGTTGATGACCTATGCTCCAAAGGATGCTGAAAGGAAGAAGAAACAAGACTCACTGTGACAAAATAATAAAAAAAACTCACCAGCTTGGCTGTGACATCATCAGTGGACACATCCTTCTCCGCCTTAAAGATGTGCTCCTGGATGGCCATAGGTGGAGGCATCTCAATGTCTTGAGCTGGCTCCTCCTCTTCATTTGTTGAATTTAGCGGTGCCTTGGGTGCTACAACAGCAAACTGTGGCGCAGCAGCCTGGTCAGCAGTAGGTGTGGTCTCTCCCCCAGCGGAATCCTGGAGAAACAAACAAATTACATTTATTAATTACATGAATAAGTAAAGTAAAGTTTCCCTCAACGCCTTGCTAGATGCGTGGAGAATATGGTGTTAGTGACCATCGACCATATTTTTGAATGATCACCACACATCTTTGGGGTGGACGTTTTAGAGAAAGAACTATTTTCCAAAGCATGACAAATGTCAGGTAATTGAAGTGAAGAGGGAAAACGGATTTGTAAAGGATGTGCTTGTACACAGTGGACCCTCTCATGTACACATCAGATTCTCTGATTACACAGCGGCCTCTCTTGTTCACACAGTGAATTCTTTCGCATAGTGGACCCTCTCACATACACAACGGACCCTCTCATGTACACAGTGGACCCTCTCACATACTCAACAGACCATCTGATGTACACAGTGGACCCTCTCACATACACAATGGGCCCTCTCGTATACGCAGTCTCATTGTCGTGTACACAGTGAACCCTTTCATGTACAGTGGACTCTCTCATGTACGCAGTGGATCCTCTCATCTACAAAGGGGACCCTCTCATGTACACATGGGTCCTGTCAGGTACGCAGTGGATCCTCTCCTGTACACATACAAGTAGTTATAACATATAACAGAGTAGGTAGCAACAACATAGCAGAATAGTAGCAACAACATAACAGAATAGTAGCAACAACATAACAGAATAGTAGCAACAAGAAGACAGAAAAGTAACAACAGCAAGCCAGCGATGCCACGGGCTCACCATTTTCTCTGCAGGTTCCCCATCTTTTCTCGGCTTCTTCTTACGACACGGACAGATGGCATAGAGCATCCAACATGGCACCTCCATGTCAACGACTGTGTGCTGAACAGTACCTCCAGTTTTGTACAGCAGCAGTACACAAGAGTGATGATTGTACAGTACACGTGCGGTACAGCCTCCCTCCCTAACATCTACACTATACATGTACACACATCATCTCAAATATTACATCGACAATCAAAATATAAATTCCAGGCTATGTATAAAATATCTATAAATTACACATAAAATCCAGTTTGTACACCAATTGTCCACAGTGTACATGTAAATTCCAGTTTTGTTGTGCTACATTTAAATAGCAAATAGAAATTCTAATTTTTATTTGGTTTTCCTAGAATGCCCAGGAAATATATAGTGGTGTTGTAATAAGTTTTGAATACCCATGAAATTTCAAGTTTTTGTTGCTTTATGTCTGGAATTTCAAGGAAATTTCAAGTTTTGCCTGTAATTGATTTTTCTTTTAAATTCAGAAAAGGGAAAAAAAAACATGGACATAATTTACAATCTTCATAATTGCTTCCTGCCACAACCAACAAAACAGCTTCGAAATAAAGAGCACACAATCAACAACAGAGAACTTGGCAATATCTTGTTCGTCTGGCCTAACATTTATAGTGATACGACTAATACCAAGTGGTAACCCTATAACAACATACAAATTGACCTAATGCAGATCTCTATATTCCCTTCCCTGCGATAACCCTATAACAACATACACATTAACCTAATGCAGATCTCTATACTCCCTCCCCTGTGGTAACCATATAACAACATAAACATTAACCTAATGCAGATCTCTATACTCCCTTCCCTGCGGTAACCCTATAACAACATACACATTAACCTAATGCAGATCTCTATACTCCCTTCCCTGCGGTAACCCTATAACAACATACACATTAACCTAATGCAGATCTCTATACTCCCTTCCCTGCGGTAACCCTATAACAACATACACATTAACCTAATGCAGATCTCTATACTCCCCCCCTGCGGTAACCATATAACAACATACACATTAACCTAATGCAGATCTCTATACTCCCTCCCCTGTGGTAACCATATAACAACATACACATTAACCTAATGCAGATCTCTATACTCCCTCCCCTGCGGTAACCCTATAACAACATACACATTAACCTAATGCAGATCTCTATACTCCCTCCCTGTGGTAACCATATAACAACATACACATTAACCTAATGCAGATCTCTATACTCCCTCCCTGCGGTAACCCTATAACAACATACACATTAACCTAAATCAGATCTCTATACTCCCTCCCCTGCGGTAACCCTGTAACAACATACACATTAACCTAATGCAGATCTCTATACTCCCTCCCCTGTGGTAACCCCCGGAAAGAAATTTTTCAAAAGTTTGATAAAGAGAAGAAATCAGAGAAAGGAAAGCAACATTTCTGACCACTAAAAATGTCACGGTAAAGTCGAATGTGCTAATACATAAGGAGGATAGACATAACAGTTTGTTGTAAGACTAACGACCGCGACTATTGGCTGCTTATGGCCATTTAACTCCTATCAGGGCGGACGAGTAAGAGAATTAGTCGAGACTAACATAATTTGGAGCCACTTATATCGCCCTATAATTCCAACAAATTGTATAAAGCTACTTAGGTCACATTCAAGTCCAAGAATTGTTATATAACTACTTAGGTCATATTTAACTCCAAAGAATTGCTAGACATCTACTTAGGTCACATTTAACTCCAAGAATTGCTACATAACTACTTAGATCATATTTAACTCCAAGAATTGCTACATAACTACTTAGATCACATTTACTCCAAGAATTTCTACATAACTACTTAGATCATATTAACTCCAAGAATTGCTACATAACTACTTAGATCACGCTACAACTTCATGAATGACTAGCGTGAATATTCACAGCTTGGGACAAACATCACAACATTCATTGCATTGAGTTAGCTGCATAGGTGACTGCCGTTGGCTATGTAACCCATGTGTTTGTGATATTGTGACAGAGGCCCCCGGATTTCTGAAGTCTATAGACAACAAATGATGTGTAACAGGCTGCAAATATATTTGTGTGTGTATGTTAGTTATACATTTGGTAGAAGATTAATTTTACAGGCAGTCTTATGGTATGTTTATGTTTATGTGATTATCGCATAGTGCTGTCTAGGTGGAGCCGCGATAGCTCAGTGGTTAGTGAACTGGACTACAAAGGACAAGAGGTAAGGTTCGATCCCAATCAACGGCTTACGGATTCACCCAGCCTTAAATGGGTGCCGGATTTCTTTCTGGCAAGGTAAAGCGGCACGGGCGTAATACCGACCACATTACCCCAAAATATCATGTGCTGAAGGTCTGTACAATTTAAGGTCACTAACACCATATTCCCTATACGCCACTTGGCGTGATCGGGGCTCTTTACTTTTACTTTTTTACTGTCTAGGTGCTGTTTATGTCTTACCTTATGGTGCTGTTTTTATTTCTGGTCAGAGAGAGAGAGAGAAAGAGAGAGAATGAGAGAAATAAAAGATCATCATCATCATGTGCCATATCGGTTGGCGTAGGCGATCATGTCCTTCCACAATCTTCTATCTACAGTGCATCATATTAGTTCTGTTGTCCAAGCTATCCAGTATTTTCTCTCTTTGTCATCCGCGATCTCTCTTTCCTTTTATTTTGCCAGTTGTAACCAAGTATTCCAACTTTCCTCTTCTCATGATGTGCCCAAAAAATGTTGATTGTTTCTTTCTGATGTTTTTTAGGAGCTCCCTTTTAGTGTTGGCCTCTTTGAGAATTTCTTCATTGGTCTTTTTAGCTGTGTCTTTGAATTGAGAAATCGCATCTTTGAGTCTTTGAATTGAGAAATCGCATATCTGAATCTTTGAATTGAGAAATCGCATATCTGAATCTTTGAAGTGAGAAAGCGATAGAAAGAAAGAAAGAAAGAAAGAAAGAAAAGAAAAAATATATAAAAAAGACTGGCATAATACACAGAGCGAGAGAGAGAGAGAGAGAGAGAGAGAGAGAGAGAGATCGCAGACGACAAAGAGAGAAGATACTAGATAGCTTGGTGTCATTGCATGGAAAACAGTCAACAACAGAACTGATACGATGTGTTGGGGATAGATATAGTGGAAGGACATGATCGCCTACACCAACCGATATGGCACACGATGATGATGAACCAATGCCCAAAGCTGGAAGTAAATAATGTTGTTACCTTGTCACAGTTGTTAGTCATCGATAATTTAGTTGCTTTGATCATTTGTATTCTTTCAAGATAATAAAATACACAGCCTTCTATTCATCATCATCAAGTGCAGGTGTGGGTGATCACGTCTCTCCACAACTTTCTATCACGACAGTTATTTATCATTTCTGTTGTTGACCTTCTGCCAGGCCATTCTCTTAAGCTGTCTGTTATTTTTCTCTTTGCTTCCCTCTATCTCTTCGTCCCTCAATTTTCCCAGTTGTTACAATATAATCAAGTTGTTCTCTTCTCATTACATGGCCAAAAAATGATGATTGTTTCTTCCTAATATTGGAAATTAGCTCTCTTTTTGCTTTGGCATCTTTCAGAACGTTTTCATAAATCTTTTTTTAGCTGCCCATGGCATTCTCCATATTCTTCTGTAAACAGCCTTCGCACAACACACACACAATGATTAAAAGAAGATGTACAAAAAAAAGTAAAGTACCCCTGTCACGCCAACTTTTCTATAACTTAATATAACATAGCACAAGTCTTTTCTATAACCTAGCACAAGTCTTTTCTATAACCTGTTGTAACCTAGCACAAAGTCCTTTCTATAACCTGTTATAACCTAGCACAAGGCTTTTCTATAACTTATTATAACCTAGCACAAGACTTTTCTATAACTTAATATAACCTTATAACCTAGCACAAGTCTTTTCTATAACCAGTTATAACCTAGCACAAGTCTTTTCTATAACCTAGCACAAGACTTTTATATAACTTATTATAACCTAGCACAAGTCCTTTCTATAACTTATTGTATCCTAGCACAGGTCTTATCTATAACCTTTTATAACCTAGCACAAGTCTTTTCTATAACCTAGCACAAGACTTTTATATAACTTATTATAACCTAGCACAAGTCCTTTCTATAACTTATTATATCTAGCACAGGTCTTATCTATAACCTGTTATAACCTAGCACCAGTCTTTTCTATAACCTGTTATAACCTAGCACAAAACTTTTCTATAACCTGTTATAATCTAGCACAAGTCTTTTCTATAACCTGTTATATCATAGCACAAGTCTTTTCAATAACCTAGCACAAGTCTTTTGTATAACTTATTATAACCTAGCACAAAACTTTTCTATAACCTAGCACAAGTATTTTCTACAAATTATTATAACCTAGCACAAGTCTTTTCTATAACATAGCATAAGTCTTTTCTATAACCTATTATAACCTAGCACAAGTATTTTCTATAACTTATTATAACCTAGCACAAATATTTTCTATAACCTAGCACAAGTCTTTTTATAACTTATTATAACCTAACACAAGTCTTTTCTATAACCTAGCACAAGTCTTTTCTATAACCTGTTATAACCTAGCACACGTCTATTCTATAACCTAGCACAAGTCATTTCTATAACCTGTTATAACCTAGCACCAAGTCCTTTCTATAACCTGTTATAACCTAGCAAAAGTCTTTTCTATAACCTAGCACACGACTTTTCTACAACTTATTATAACCCAGCAGAAGTCTTTTCTATAACTTATTATAACCTAGCACAAGTCTTTTCTATAACCTGTTATAACCTAGCACAAGTCTTTCCTATAACATGTTATAACCTAGCACAAGTCTTTTCTATAACCTGTTATAACCTAGCACCAAGTCTTTTCTATAACTTATTATAACCTAACACAAGTCTTTTCTATAACCTAGCACAAGTCTTCTCTATAACTTATTATATCATAGCACCAGTCTTTTCTATAACCTGTTATAACCTAGCACAAGTCTTTTCTATAACCTGTAATAACCTAGCACAAGTCTTTTCTATAACCTGTTATAATCTAGCACAAGTCTTTTCTATAATCTAGCACACGTATTTTCTATAACTTATTATAACCCGCACAAGTCTTTTCTATAACTTATTATAACTTATTATAACTTATTATAACCTAGCACAAGTCTTTTCTATAACCTAGCACAAGTCTTTTCTATAACTTATTATAACCTAACACAAGTCTTTTCTATAACCTAGCACAAGTCTTTTCTATAACTTATTATAACCTAGCACAAGTCTTTTATATAACCTAGCACAAGTATTTTCTATAACTTATTATAACCCAGCACAAGTCTTTTCTATAAACTAGCACAAGTCTTTTCTATAACTTATTATAACCTAGCACAAGTCTTTTCTATAACCTAGCACAAGACTTTTCTATAACTTATTATAACCTAGCACAAGTCCTTTCTATAACTTATTATATCCTAGCACATGTCTTTTCTATAACCTGTTATAACCTAGCACCAGTCTTTTCTATAGCCAGTTATAACCTAGCACAAGTCTTTTCTATAACCTGTTATAACCTAGCACAAGTCTTTTCTATAACCTGTTATAACCTAGCACAAGTCTTTTCTATAACCTAGCACAGGACTTTTCTATAACTTATTATAACCTAGCACAAGTATTTTATGTAACTTATTATAACCCTGCACAAGACTTTTCTATAATTTATTATAACCTAGCACAAGACTTTTCTATAACTTATTATAACCTTATAACCTAGCACAAGTCACTTCAATGAGATGTTAATCGGATAATTCCACTGTCACGGGCGGTTGAGGAATTATGGATTTTCATTCGTTTGCAGTGATACTGGAGCCTTCGAATAACTATAACTTATAAGAGAAGCAAAGTTGACAGGCATAGACACATTAGACAGTATCGAACATGTGAAACAGATGGATGGGGAAACACAAGCCCTATGTGACGTCTAAAGGCCATGGAAGGATCCCTATTAAGATTATCACATAAGAATCAAATTAAAATCAATCGCAAGGCCTCAATATTATACAAGTTTGAAACCACTGTTAAACTTCGGTTTTGAAGTTACCGAGAGCGTCCCTGTTGCCATGGTTTCGTCTCAGCTCTGATATCTTGGGCGTGGCCTTTTTTTTCCAAACAATTCCACCCGGAATGAGGTAGGAGGTATGTGTTTCCGTCCCGCCTTCTTCTCCTCATCCCAGTGCCTGCGTCCAGCTGACTTTGTTATTATCTACATATTATTTACATATTATTTACATATTTTTCACCTATTTCTTTCTGTTTTCGTTACCTTTTTGTGGTCCACGTTCCTAGCGCGTGGAATGTAATAATAGGAGGGCAGGAGTGAGGGTGCACTATGGGAGGTAGGCAGATATAGATGGAGAGAGGGAATGGGAATACAAGACAAAAGGAATGTGTAAAAGAGAAAAAGAAGAGATAGGCAGACAGACGTACGGATAGATAAACTGATGGGCGGACAGGCAGACAAGATAGATCTTGGTACGAAGGTAAGTAGTAGGTAGGCAGACAAAGAAAACAGACAGACAGACAGACAGACAGACAGAAAGACAGACAGACGGACAAACAGACAGACGGACGGACGGACGGACGGACAGAGGGAGGGAGGGAGGGACGCACGGACGCACGGACGGACGGACGGACGGACGGACGGACGGACGGACGGACGGACGGACGGACGGACGGACGGACGGACGGACAGACAGACAGACAGACAGACAGACAGACAGACAGATAGATAGATAGATAGATAGATAGATAGATAGATAGATAGATAGATAGATAGATAGATATATAGATAGATAGATAGATAGGTAGGTAGGTAGGTAGGTAGGTAGGTAGGTAGGTAGGTAGGTAGGTAGGTAGTTAGGTAGGAAAGTAGTTAGATAGGTAGATAGGCAGGCAGGCATAGAAGGAAGAGGAAATACTGAGAAATGGAAGGAACTTTATAGGCCAGGAGAATAAAGACAGCTTGTCCAGTGCAGTCGCAACAAGGTGCTCGCGTCTAAGTTTTTTATTTCACGTGGCCAGTTGGTAAAGTACTACAGCACAGGAGAGATTCAAACCCACGAACACGTGGTCAGCACGTACATCGACTAATCACCTGGCCACTGTTGTTTCCAAGACAGGAAACACACATTAAGAAAATCAATTGAAAGCGTAACGGTTGTTCTAAAGCCAATTAGGAAAATTGGAAACCGTGGCTGACTAACAAACACACGGGCTACCTATCTAAAAATAGATATTGGGGAAACATATAAATATAGATGTTGGTTCAGTAGATTGAATGCAGGATGATATAGACGTATATGTAGGTATCAAATGTGTTGTTATATGAGTAACATAAAACAAAAATAAGGCCTGCAGGGAGCCACGATAGCTCAGTCGTTAGTGACCTGGGCTACAAAGGACAAGAGGCTGGGTTCGATCCTGATCGACAGCTTCCGCGTTCACCCAGCCTTTAATGGGTACCGGATTTTTTCTGTGAAAGTAAAGCGGCACGGGCGTAATACCGACCACATTATCCCAAAATCGTGTGTCGAAGGTCTATACAAATTATGGTCACTAACACCGCATTTCCTATACGTCATTTGGTGTGACGGGGGCTTATTACGTTTTTTTTTCCGCTGTCACGGAGTTTTGGGCATGGGGCTGAAACCGCAGAGTGTTGGACATGGGGCTGGCTATCGCTTAGTGTTGCGCATGGGGGTGGCTATCGCTTAGTGTTGGGCATGGGGCTGGCTATCGCTTAGTGTTGGGCATGGGGCTGGCTATGGCTTAGTGTTGGGCATGGGGCTGACTATCGTATCGCTTAGTGTTGGACATGGGGCTGGCTATCGCTTAGTGTTGGACATGGGCCTGGCTATCGCTTAGTGTTGGGCATGGGCCTGGCTATCGCTTAGTGTTGGACATGGGGCTGGCTATCGCTTAGTGTTGGGCACGGGACTGGCTATCACTAAGTGTTGGGCATGGGCTTGGCTATCGCTTAGTGTTGGGCACGGGAATGGCTATCACTAAGTGTTGGGCATGGGGCTGGCTATCACTTAGTGTTGGACATGGGGCTGGTTATCACAAAGTGTTGAACATGGGGCTAGCTATCACTTAGTGTTGGACATGGGGCTGGCTATCACAGAGTGTTGAGAATGGGACTGTCTATTATCACTTAGTGTTGGACATGGGGCTGGCTATCACGGAGTGTTGGACATGGGGCTGGCTATCACGGAGTGTTGGACATGGGGCTGGCTATCACGGAGTGTTGGCACGCGACTGGCTATCACGGAGTGTTGGGCACGGGACTGGCTATCACGGAGTGTTGAGAATGGGACTGGCTACCACGGAGTGTTGGGCATGGGGTTGGCTATCACGGAGTGTTGGGCACGGGACTGGCTATCACGGAGTGTTGGGCACGGGACTGGCTATCACGGAGTTTTGGGCACGGGACTGGCTATCATGGAGTGTTGAAAATGGGACTGGCTATCTCGGAGTGTTGGGCACGGAACTGGCTATCATGGAGTGTTGAAAATGGGACTGGCTATCACGGAGTGTTGAGAATGGGACTGGCTATAACGGAGTGTTGAGAATGGAACTGGCTATCACGGAGTGTTGGGCACGCGACTGGCTATCACGGAGTGTTGAGAATCGAACTGGCTATCACGGAGTGTTGGGCACGGGACTGGCTATCACGGAGTGTTGAGAATGGGACTGGCTATCACGGAGTGTTGTGCACGGGACTGGCTATCATGGAGTGTTGAGAATTGGACTGGCTATCACGGAGTGTTGGGCACGCGACTGGCTATCAGGGAGTGTTGATAATGGGACTGGCTATCACGGAGTGTTGAGAATGGGACTGGCTATCACGGAGTGTTGGGCACGGGACTGGCTATCACGGAGTGTTGAGAATCGGACTGGCTATCACGGAGTGTTGAGAAAGGGACTGGCTATCACGGAGTGTTGAGAATGGGACTGGCTATCACGGAGTGTTGGGCACGGGACTGGCTATCATGGAGTGTTGAGAATTGAACTGGCTATCACGGAGTGTTGGGCACGCGACTGGCTATCACGGAGTGTTGGGCACGGGACTGGCTATCACGGAGTGTTGAAATGGGACTGGCTATCACGGAGTGTTGGGCATGGGGTTGGCTATCACGGAGTGTTGGGCACGGGACTGGCTATCACGGAGTGTTGGGCACGGGACTGGCTATCACGGAGTGTTGGGCACGGGACTGGCTATCACGGAGTGTTGAGAATAGGACTGGCTATCACGGAGTGTTGGGCACGGGACTGGCTATCACGGTGTGCTGAGAATGGGACTGGCTATCACGGAGTGTTGAGAATGGGACGGGCTATCCTTTATTGTTATAAAAAAAAGCCACAAAAACTTCACATACATGGACGACTGAAATAAAGGAAAACAGTAAATTCTCCATCCAGGAAAGATAAGAGCTCTCTGTCTAATAGATACGACGAAACGATGACGCTGGATAGAACATATATTGTAAAAGCCAACTGAGAGTATTACAAGACAAGCCTTTTTTTGGAATACTCCGGGGAAGAGACAAAGAGGAAGACCAAAATATACTTATATTATTATTATATACTTATATTATATATTGGAGAAGACAGACGGAATAGGAGATGAGGGGGATGGAGAAGACATGGAACGATCTTACAGGAATGACAAGAAACAGAACGGCTATTGAAGTGTTTGTTGAAGACCTATGCTTCACAGGAGCTGAAAGTGTTTATTGAAGACATCTGCTCCACATGGTGCTGAAAGTGTTTGTTGAAGACATCTGCTCCACAGGGAGCTGACAATGTTTGTTGAAGACATCTGCTCAACAGGGAGCTGACAATGTTTGTTGAAGACATCTGCTCCACAGGGAGCTGAAAATGTTTGTTGAAGACATCTGCTCCACAGGGAGCTGAAAATGTTTGTTGAAGACATCTGCTCCACAGGGAGCTGAAATGTTTGTTGAAGACCTATGCCCCACTGGGAGCTGAAAGTGTTTGTTGAAGACCTATGCCTCACTGGGAGCTGAAAATGTTTGTTGAAGACCTATGCCCCACAGGGAGCTGAAAATGTTTGTTGAAGACATCTGCTCCACAGGGAGCTGAAAGTGTTTGTTGAAAACCTATGTTCCACAGGGAGTTGAAAGTGTTAGTTGAAGACCTATGTTCCACGGGTAAATGAAAGTGTTTGTTGAAGACATCTGCTCCACAGGGAGCTGAAAAGAAGAAGAAGTTATATAGAGAAAAGTGAGAGTATATTAAAATATTAAAAAAAAACAAACAGAAAGAAGCATTGAACAAATAACCATGTCCACACCACAACGGAGCCAGGAGATCAAGCAAACACAATCCACACGATAAAAGAGCGGCGCTTAATGGCGCTGGAAAATAGACGTTGCTTTATACAAGTTTAATAAGATGACGTCATAGCAGCTCGTGCCAAAGTGGGCATGTGAAGACTCAGTACACTCGCGTTGGATGCGATTAATAAGAACTGTGATATATAAGAATGTAGTAGCGATCATTTGTTCGTGAATATTTCATGGAGATACGAGTCGGTGAGGTCTGTGCTGGATTATTGTAATGCTGGAATAGTTCAAGTCTTATGCGAGTACTTTTCGAATGTAAAACATAACAACATCGAGATTCGACTAAAAACAGGTTTAACTGAAGGACCGTGGGAACGCTGTCATGGTTACTTACTTATTTACGTTTTTTTTTTCAAAATAATATTTCTGATTATGAATCTGTGTCCTTTTCCCTTCAATTTGATGCCTAAAATATGTGTTTATGACTTATTATAGTGAAAATATGAAAGATTTAGTGAAAGAAGTATTTTTCTGGAAGAAAAAATTATGGCAAAACAGTAGTGACTGGGTAGAAAAACTACGGTCTTTAAGAGTTAACCACCCGCATACAGAACTAGATATTTATTAAGTTGTGTTTTGACATAAACCATCATCATCATCGAGAGCAGTCTCCGCATCGAAGGTTGGCTACCATGGAGCGCCATTCTGCTCTGTCTCTTGCTTTGATGGTGCAGATTGTTATAGGCTAATTTGTCCATCTTTTGATGTTACTCGTCCATGTTAGTCTTGGTCTGCTTCTGCTACCTGTATTTCCCTTCCAATATTACTTTTAGTAGGCTGCTGTGTCTTTTAACACGCCCCAAAAACTTCATTTGTCTTGTTCTAATTGTGTTTAGTAGTTCTCTTTTCATTTTTAGTTGTTTTAAAACTTCATCGTTTGTTTTCTTTTCTTTCCATCCAAATCTAACTATTCTTCTATAAATCCACATGATAAATTTATACTAGGCAATACAAGAAGGTACCAAGTAACTAGATGATTTAGACTTTGCTGATGACATAGCTCTCCTATCACACAACCATCAACAGAAAAAAGATAAAATGAGTATACTTGATGAGAGATCATAACAGATGGGACCAAAATAAATATAAATAAGACCAAAAGTAAGAGAATTAATGCAGTTGGCAATAACCAAATAAAAATAAGAAAAATACCTCTACTAGACGTATAATCTTACATATATCTGGGCAGTAATATAGATAAAGAGGGAGGAACAGAAAATGATACCAAAATAAGGATATCAAAAGCAAGAGGAGCTTTCATTACACTGGGAAACATATGGAAATCCAAAGAAATTAGGTTAAATAAAAAATAAAAATTTTCAACTCTAGTGTTAAGTCAGTCTTATTATATAGCTGTGAAACATGGAGAATAGCAAAATTGACAATCATGACGATACAGACTTTCATTAATGGATGCTTACACAGAATAAAAGGATGGAAATGGCAGGACAAAATCACTAACATAGAATTATGGAAATGTACCAGTCAAACACCAGCGGATAAAGAGATACAGCGAAGACGATGGCGCTGGATATGACACACTGCGGAAGCCAACTGAGAGTATTACACAACAGGCCCTTTTTTGGAATCCCCAGGGGAAAGACAAAGAGGATGACCAAGGAATTCTTGGAGAAGACAGATAGAAGCAGAGATGAAGATGATGGGAAGACATGGAATGATCTTAAAAGAATGGCAAAAAACAGAACGACTTGGAAAGTGTTTGTTGAAGAACTATGCTCCACAGGGAGCTGAAAGGTAGAATATAAGAAGTAAGAAGGTAGTTTGCCATTCCTTTCCTTCTTGGCAGTGACTGTACTAGTCGGAGATCGCAGCCATTGTCTCTATACATGAGATCCTCTGCCTGCCATCACAGAGTGGGGACCATAACCGGCACAACTTGTCGACTGCTCCCACAACACCATCCACCACCTGCTCCAATGGCTTCACATAACCCTGATAGGGGGTCTGAACGGGATCTCCACCTTGCCCAGGGGTGTCCCGAAGACTAGCGGGGGAAAGGAGACGTCTTACTCCTCCTTTGGTAGGGCAGAACCCTACCCCACTTAACAAATGAAAAGACGATTAGAGGCCACAGAGATGGGATTTCTCTGAAAAATGTTGAAAGTTTCATGGACAGCTAAAAAGACCAATGAGGAAAATTCTAAAAGAGGCCAACACAAAAAGGGAGCACCTAAAAAACATCAGAAAGAAACAATCAACATTTTTCGGGCACATCATGAGAAGAGGAAAGTTGGAATACTTGGTAAAACACAATATAATGTTAATACAACTGGCAAAATAAAAGGAGAGATCGCGGACGACAAAGAGAGAAAATACTGGACAGCTTGGTGTCATGGCATGGAAAACGGCCAAGAACAGAATTGATACGATGCACTGTAGATAGAAGATTGTGGAAGGACATGATCGCCTACGCCACCGCACATTATGATGACACAGAACTAAGTGAGTCAGACCATGTATTCCCGTGCTGTGTTCGTAACCATAAGCTGTGGTCATGATTACACATGTCTGAAAGAGATCGCAAGTGATCATCATCATCTGTCATATCGGTTGGCGTCGACGATCATGTCCTTCCACAATGTGCATCGTATCAATTCTATTGTTGATTGTCTTCCATGCCATGCACGAGAGAGAGAGAGAGAGAGAGAGAGAGAGAGACACACACGCACGCTCGCACGCACACACACACACAAGAGTAAAGTACCCCCATCACGCCAAGTGGCGTATATAGGGAATATGATGTTAGTGACCATACATTTTACAGACCTTTGCCTCATGACACATTGTTGGGGTAATGTGGTCGGTATTACGCCCGTGTCGCTTTACTTTCCCAGAAAAAAAAAAAAATCCGGTACCCATTAAAGGCTGGTTGAACCGGAAGCCGTCGGTTGGGATCGAACCCTACCTCTTGTCCTTTGTAGTCCAGTTCACTAACCACTGAGCTATCGCGACCTCCACTACGACACCAACCTATCTAGAATTTTCTTTCTTTTTCGTTTTATGATCTCTCGTTCCCTGTATTTTGCCAGTTGTAACCAAGTATTCCAACTTTACTCTTCTCATGATGTGTCCGAAAAATATTGATTGTTTCTTTCTGATGTTTTTTAGGAGCTCCCTTCCCTTTTTGTGTTGGCCTCTTTGAGAATTTTCTCGTTTATCTTTTTAGCTATCCAGGGAACTTTCAACATTCTTCTGAGAAATCCCATCTCTGTCTAATCGTCTTGTCATTTGTTTGTTTACTGTCCATAATTTACTTCCATATGTCAAAATTGGAATTGGCTTTATATAGCAAGTGATAGGTACTTTTTTTTTACGTTGCTTAACTGGCCAAGTACCGCAGTGCATCGTCTCTCGTCACAAGACGCTGTGTCGAGAAGTATAGGTTCGATCCTGCTTCCAGCCACCTATTCTTTGTTTTTTCTCTTTTTGTTGATTATTTGAGATCTAAAGAAAATTAACGTCAGCAACACACAAATCACATGTAACGAAGAACATGAGGCACAACACTAGCTAGCAAGGCAGTAACATTAAAATTACCGATAACATGTATCTTTCCCGACAGCAAAATATGGTTGTGAGTCATGGACAATCTGGACAATCTCGCAAACAGCAAGGAAGAAATGTGATTCATTAGAAACAAAATGCTACAGAAAAATCCTTAAGATATTTTGGATAATGAAAAAGGGCAATGAAAATATATTTCTTCAGTCGCTGGACGCTGCAGGGACATTCTGAGGAAGGGATCTGAGCACCTAGGCATGGGGGAACAGGCAAATAATTGCGATGCTGCGGTGAAGCTGGTAGCAAGGGGCCAGTGGTGAGGAGTGTACAACACTCCAAGGTATGAAGACAAGCTTCACAAGGGAGGAACACAACACACCTATGGGCATGTTCGGAGTGCAATGATAATAACCCACAAATAATTTAATAATTCAATGGGGGCTGGTTGTACACTGACATTTAACTCATTGAGCTGGAGTGTGGTTGTGTTATGTACTGTGGTAAAATATTCAAGGAGTCGTGGCAAATAACCATGTCCACACCACAACGAGGCTAGGAGATCAAGCAAACACAGTGCACACGATAAAAGAATGGCAGTTAACGGCGATGGAAAATAGACGTTGCTTTATACAAGTTTAATAAGAAGAAGGAGAAGGTGCGCCTACCAGCACCAGAGCAGGAAATTATCAGCGACTCACAGCTGATGGCTTGCGCCAGGATAGGTGAACCAAAACCATCAAGACCCTGCTCCACCTCTCCACGGTGCCTCCAGTAAAAGACTAACCTGTCTAGTCTGGCCAAGCGTGCAGGGATCGAAGAGGGAATACAACCCGGTACTCAAACATGTTGTGCTGAAGTCGGATGTGTCGGGCCGAAAGGCGCAAATATAACAGTTATACTGCAAACCACAACACAACGCAGACACGTCCACTACGTCCTTGTAAGGGCAGGTAATTAAGAGTAATATTTTAGTCTACTATGATACTCTAGAATACTTTAGTCATCGGGCGAACACAACCAACCACGCAACCAACCACGCAACCAACCACACAACCAACCACGCAACCAACCAACCTAATACGGTGACGTCATAGTAGCTCGTGCCAAAGTGGGCATGTGAAGACTCGGTAACCTCTCGTTGGATGCGCTTAGTAAGAAACTGTGATACCTCCCCTGGAATATGTGGTTACCTCCCCTGAATATCCGACGCTACCTGATTAACAGCTCTTCAAAGTTGATTTTAATGACATACATTCCATACACATGTACCATATGACTAGAGCATACGGATACGGATCCAATTGAGAATAAATGTATCTTCTTCTTCTTCTTCTTCTTCTATCCTTCCTCTGCTGCCGTTGGCGTCGAGGGGAGAAACAATCTGCGATTCTTTGCTATAAATAAATGTATAGATTCAATTATGTATCTGGGTCCCATATTGTTGTCGTAACGCCTTATATTGTTAACATAACGTCCCATATTGTTGTCGTTAACGCCTTATATTGTTAACATAACGTCCCATATTGCTGTCGTTAATGTCTTATATTGTTAACATAACGTCCCATATTGTTGTCGTTAATGTCTTATATTGTTAACATAACGTCCCATATTGTTGTCGTTAATGTCTTATATTGTAAACATAACGTCCCATATTGTTGTCGTAACGCCTTATATTGTTAACATAACGTCCCATATTGTTGTCGTTAATGTCTTATATTGTAAACATAACGTCCCATATTGTTGTCGTTAATGTCTTATATTGTTAACATAACGACCCGTATTGTTGTCGTAACGCCTTATATTGTTAACATAACGTCCCATATTGTTGTCGTTAATGTCTTATATTGTTAACACAACGTCCCATATTAATGTCTTATATTGTTAACATAACGTCCCATATTGTTGTCGTTAATGTCTTATATTGTTAACATAACGTCCCATATTGTTGTCGTTAATGTCTTATATTGTTAACATAACGTCCCATATTGTTGTCGTTAATGTCTTATAATGTTAACATAACGTCCCATATTGTTGTCGTTAATGTCTTATATTGTTAACATAACGTCCCATATTGTTGTCGTTAATGTCTTATATTGTTAACATAACGTCTCATATTGTTAACATAATATCTCATATTGTTGTCGTGAACACCAAATGGCAAGACACTATACAAGATACCGACAAAGGGCTGATATTTCCAGCATTTATACAATTCTGGCGCAGACAAAACTATGATGGTGGGTAATATAGATAGCATCCAAAACTACCAACTACCAAAATACATTTTATTATTTAGACCAATTACAAAAAGGAAAAAGGAGATATGGTGGACACATTTTAAGAACATTTTATATTTTAAGAATAGCAAAATGTTACATCTTCTTCAATATTCCTGTATGGTGCAGAAACATGGACACTAGACAAGAGGAAAGAACAGAGAATTGAAGCCTTTGAAATGTGGATTTATAGAAGAATAGGTAGAATTGGATGGAAAGAAAAGAAAACAAACTATGAAGTTTTAAAACAACTAAAAATGAAAAGAGAACTACTAAACACAATTAGAACAAGACAAATGAAATGTTTGGGGCATGTTAAAAGACACAACAGCCTACTAAAAGTAATATTGGAAGGGAAAATACAAGGTAAAAGAGGCAGAGGCACACCAAGACTATCATGGACAAGTAACATCAAAAGATGGACAAGTCAACCTATGACAATCTGTACCATCAAAGCAAAAGACAGAGTGGAATGGCGCTCCATGGTAGCCAACCTACGCTGCGGAGACGGCACTCGATGATGATGACTGTGGAAGAACGTGATCGCCTACCGCGGTATATATGTGTATTATATTAAGCGTCCATGGTATTTGGTGTGTGTAGTATTAAGCGTCCATGGTATTTGGTGTGTGTAGTATTAAGCGTCCATGGTATTTGGTGTGTGTAGTATTAAGCGTCCATGGTATTTGGTGTGTGTAGTATTAAGCGTCCGTGGTATTTGGTGTGTGTAGTATTAAGCGTCCATGGTATTTGGTGTGTGTAGTACAGTATTAAGCGTCCATGGTATTTGGTGTGTGTAGTATTAAGCGTCCATGGTATTTGGTGTGTGTAGTATTAAGCGTCCGTGGTATTTGGTGTGTGTAGTATTAAGCGTCCATGGTATTTGGTGTGTGTAGTATTAAGCGTCCGTGGTATTTGGTGTGTGTAGTATTAAGCGTCCATGGTATTTGGTGTGTGTAGTATTAAGCGTCCATGTTATTTGGTGTGTGTAGTATTAAGCGTCCATGGTATTTGGTGTGTGTAGTATTAAGCGTCCATGGTATTTGGTGTGTGTAGTATTAAGCGTCCATGGTATTTGGTGTGTGTAGTATTAAGCGTCCATGGTATTTGGTGTGTGTAGTATTAAGCGTCCATGGTATTTGGTGTGTGTAGTATTAAGCGTCCATGGTATTTGGTGTGTGTAGTATTAAGCGTCCATGGTATTTGGTGCGTGTAGTATTAAGCGTTCATGGTATTTGTAGTGTGTATTATATTAAGCGTTCATGGTATTTGGTGTGTGTAGTATTAAGCGTCCATGGTATTTGGTGTGTGTAGTATTAAGAGTTCATGGTATTTGGAGTGTGTATTATATTAAGCGTTCATGGTATTTGGTGTGTGTAGTATTAAGCGTCCATGGTATTTGGTGTGTGTAGTATTAAGCGTTCGTGGTATTTGGAGTGTGTAGTATTAAGAGTTCATGGTATTTGGAGTGTGTATTATATTAAGCGTTCATGGTATTTGGAGTGTGTAGTATTAAGCGTTCATGGTATTTGGTGTGTGTAGTATTAAGCGTTCATGGTATTTGGAGTGTGTATTATATTAAGCGTTCATGGTATTTGGTGTGTGTAGTATTAAGCGTTCATGGTATTTGGAGTGTGTATTATATTAAGCGTTCATGGTATTTGGAGTGTGTATTATATTAAGCGTTCATGGTATTTGGTGTGTGTAGTACTGAGCGTTCATGGTATTTGGAGTGTGTAGTATTAGTCGTTCGTGGTATTTGGTGTGTGTAGTATTAAGCGTTCATGGTATTTGGAGTGTGTATTATATTAAGCGTTCATGGTATTTAGAATGTGTAGTATTAAGCGTTCATGGTATTTGGAGTGTGTAGTATTAAGCGTTCATGGTATTTGGAGTGTGTAGTATTAAGCGTTCATGGTATTCAACGTTTGTAGAATTAACAGTTCATTGTATTCATGGTCTGTAAAATTCCAAGTTCGTGGTACTCAGAGTTTAGTGTGTATGTGCGCGATTTCAAGGTATTCAGAGTTTAGTCTGTATGTGCGCGCTTTCAAGGTATTCAGAGTTTAGTGTGTATGTGTGCGATTTCAAAGTTTTCAGAGTTCATGCTATTCACATTCTATAGAATTCAGGATTCGTGGTATTCTGAGTCTGTAGAATTCAGATTTCACTGCCGGTGTTTCATGCCTATATCTCAAACATCTACAAATGCCGCAATAAACCATTCCTTCTGTTGTCTACTGTCCATAATTCACACCCACAAAACGATACTGGTTCTATATAACGCAATGAGACTAAAAAAACTCAAAGCTATTTTAGCTTGTATTCTCCGACAGCCAGAGCGATAATGTTCTCTACTTCTCTACCGATCCGGCCATTATCTGATTTTAAAACTCCGAGACGACTGTACTTTATAGAGTTCCCATTGCTGCCGCAGCAACTTGTCCTAGTTGATCATTTCGTTATGGATTATAGTGTACTTCTGTGTACATGGTTGGTGGGTACAGGTAGGGAGTAGCCAGTCAAGCGGTACAAAAAATATAGAAGATGTAAGGTGTGGCATGATAGAGGGGCAGATGATGAGGGAGGGAGGTACACATTATAACACAGGGAGAGGAAGAGAGAGGCAGATGATGAGAGAGAGAGAGAGAGAGGTACACATTATAACACAGGGAGAGGAAGAGAGAGGCAGATGATGAGAGAGAGAGAGGTACACATTATAACACAGGGAGAGGAAGAGAGAGGCAGATGATGAGAGAGAGAGAGGTACACGTTATAACACAGGGAGAGGAGGAGAGAGGCAGATGATGAGAGAGAGAGAGAGAGGTACACATTATAACACAGGGAGAGGAAGAGAGAGGCAGATGATGAGAGAGAGAGAGAGATACACATTATAACACAGGCAAAGGATGATAGAGGCAGATGATGAGAGAGAGAGAGGTACGCATTATAACACAGGGAGAGGAAGAGAGAGGCAGATGATGAGGGAGGGAGGTACACATTATAACACAGGGAGAGGAGGAGAGAGGCAGATAATGAGGGAGGGAGGTACACATTATACACAGGAAGAGGAAGAGAGAGGCAGATGATGAGAGAGAGAGAGGACAAAATGATGAGAGAGAGAGGACAAAATGATGAGAGAGAGAGGACAAAATGATGAGAGAGAGAGGACAAAATGATGAGAGAGAGAGAGGACAAAATGACAATAGAGAGAGAGAGAGGACAAAATGATGAGAGAGAGAGGACAAAATGATGAGAGAGAGAGGACAAAATGATGAGAGAGAGAGAGGACAAAATGACAATAGAGAGAGAGAGAGGACAAAATGATGAGAGAGAGAGGACAAAATGACAATAGAGAGAGAGAGAGAGGACAAAATGATGAGAGAGAGAGGACAAAATGATGAGAGAGAGAGGACAAAATGATGAGAGAGAGAGAGGACAAAATGATGAGAGAGAGAGAGAGGACAAAATGATGAGAGAGAGAGAGAGAGGACAAAATGATGAGAGAGAGAGAGGACAAAATGATGAGAGAGAGAGAGAGGACAAAATGATGAGAGAGAGAGAGGACAAAATGATGAGAGAGAGAGAGAGGACAAAATGATGAGAGAGAGAGGACAAATGATGAGAGAGAGAGAGAGGACAAAATGACAATAGAGAGAGAGAGAGAGGACAAAATGATGAGAGAGAGAGGACAAAATGACAATAGAGAGAGAGAGAGAGAGAGGACAAATGACAATAGAGAGAGAGAGAAGACAAAATGATGAGAGAGAGAGAGAGGACAAAATGATGAGAGAGATAGAGGACAAAATGACAATAGAGAGAGAGAGAAAGAGAGAGAGGACAAAATGATGAGAGAGAGAGGACAAAATGACAATAGAGAGAGAGAGAGAAAGGCCAAAATGATGAGAGAGAGAGGACAAAATGATGAGAGAGAGAGAGAGAGAGACAAAATGACAATAGAGAGAGAGAGAGAGAGGACAAAATGATGAGAGAGAGAGAGAGAGGACAAAATGACAATAGAGAGAGAGAGAGAGAGAGAGAGAGAGAGAGAGAGAGAGAGAGAGAGAGAGAGAGAGACCATTATTAGAGCTTTTCCTGAAAGAGCTGTATGGAGAAGTCACCGGCCTCGAACTGATAAATGAGATCTTTAGAGCTTGCAACAACTGTCATGTGCACAAGAAACATAAATAATAACAATAACAGCAATAACAATAACAGCAATAACAATAACAGCAATAACAATAACAGCAATAACAATAACAGCAATATCAATAACAATAATAATCATAATAAGCATAATAATAATAATCATCATCATCAATACCGGGCCTACTGGCGTAGGTGATCGATGCATGTCTCTCCACACTTTCGATCTCGGCAGCTATTTACCATTTCTGTTGTTGACCTTCTGCCAAGCCATTCTCTTAAGCTGTCTGGTATCTTTTCTCTTTGCTTCCCTCTACCTCTTCGTCACTCAATTTTCCCAGTTGTTACAATATATTCCAGCTGTTCTCTTCTCATTACATGACCAAAAATGATGATTGTTTCTTCCTAATATTGGAAATTAGCTCTCTTTTTGCTTTGACCTCTCTCAGAACATCTTCATTACTCTTCTTAGCTGTCCATGGTACTCTCAACATTCTTCTGTAAAACCACATTTCTACAGACCTTACGGTAATGGTAATTAAATAATGGTCACTTTTCTTTATCAATGAAGATATAATAATAATACAGAGACAGTGAGCGTAGACAGACACATATAGGAACACAACACAGGAAGCACTCAGATAATGACATAAACAAGAACAGAAAGCACAAATGAGCGGCCTAGAGTAGATAGAATCGTTGCCAGCAAAACGGCTTTTTTACGTTCAGGAGGTCACGACTGTTTGTTTGAAACTTAAAGTGGTATTTTAGTTCCATTCTTGGAAATGCTGCACGCATTCGTGAATGATGTCCTTGAGGCCGGTACATTCCACTTATTCTTAAAATTGATATTTTAGCAAAGTGGTTTCAATTTGTGACACCGGACCAAAAAATAAAAACCCCCGTAAAGTTTCTAGAAAAAGTCAATATTTATGTACGAATAATATTTTAATAGTTAATGAAAACAACAAGAGTCATAGAAACAAAGTTGTACGCATTCGAAAATAAATGTCAAAGGAAAATACTTGGTATAGCGTGGAACGAATTCAAAACAAACGAGGAAATTAGAGAAATCGCCAATCAACCACTAATATCTTCAGTAATAAAGAAAAGACGATGGTCATATGTTGGACATGTGATGAGAAGAGATAATAACTGAATAGCAAAGCAAGCCCTCATGTGGGAAACAACAGATAAGAGGAAAAGAGGAAGACCCAGTGAGACACTGAGAAGAACATTGATGAGAGAGGCAAGAGAATACAAATTTAAATAAGAGAAAGAGTATCTGGGTCTACGCCCAATGGGCCGGCTACGGCTCGAATGGTCATTAGATAGATGGATGGATGGATGGATATATAGATAATGCATGTAACAAAAAAACCCCAAAAGGTTGGCAAATCTGACAGTTATTAGTATCATCATCATCACTGCACACCGGACGTACCCATAGGTGCTCCGATATCCTCCTCGAGAAAATCCGGAGAGAATTCTGTCCCGCATGCACGAACGCTGTAGCACGGCCTGGGATCTACGGAGCGGGTAGGTTTCTTCTGAAAATATGCCCAGGCAGCTGCCATCTATATGGCCAATACTTCTAGATTTTAACTGCCAACGGTTCTTGAACGTGCGCAACTGACACGGGGCCTCACGTTTATTTCCATCAAACGAGACGGCTAGACATCGGATCTCACTACCCAAGCGATTAGGGGACGACAGCGTCATAAAGAAGTAAAAAAAAATAGTAAAGAGCCTTTGGCACTGAGAGAATGGTGATAACGACCATATTTGTTTGTATAACGACCACGGCGCGAGATTTTCTTGAGGTATGTGGTCAGTATTACGCCAATGCCACTCTGGGTAGTGAGATCCAATGTCTAGAGCTCTCCGGGTAGTGAGATCCAATGTCTAGACCTCTCCGGGTAGTGAGATCCAATGTCTAGACCTCTCCGGGTAGTGAGACCCAATGTCTAGACCTCTCCGGGTAGTGAGATCCAATGTCTAGACCTCTCCGGGTAGTGAGATCCAATGTCTAGACCCCTCTGGGTAGTGAGACCCAATGTCTAGACCTCTCTGGGTAATGAGATCCAATATCTAGACCTCTCTGGGTAGTGAGACCCAATGTCTAGCCCTCTCTGAATAGTGAGATCCAATGTCTAGAGCTCTCTGAGTAGTGAGATCTAATGTCTAGACCTCTCTGGGTAGTGAGACCCAATGTCTAGACCTCTCTGGGTAGTGAGACCCAATGTCTAGACCTCTCTGGGTAGTGAGACCCAATGTCTAGACCTCTCTGAGTAGTGAGATCCAATGTCTAGAGCTCTCTGAGTAGTGAGATCTAATGTCTAGACCTCTCTGGGTAGTGAGACCCAATGTCTAGACCTCTCTGGGTAGTGAGACCCAATGTCTAGACCTCTCTGGGTAGTGAGACCCAATGTCTAGACCTCTCTGAGTAGTGAGATCCAATGTCTAGAGCTCTCTGAGTAGTGAGATCTAATGTCTAGACCTCTCTGGGTAGTGAGACCCAATGTCTAGACCTCTCTGGGTAGTGAGACCCAATGTCTAGACCTCTCTGGGTAGTGAGACCCAATGTCTAGACCTCTCTGAGTAGTGAGATCCAATGTCTAGACCTCTCTGGGTAGTGAGACCCAATGTCTAGACCTCTCTGAGTAGTGAGATCCAATGTCTAGACCTCTCTGGGTAGTGAGATCCAATGTCTAGACCTCTCTGGGTAGTGAGACCCAATGTCTAGACCTCTCTGGGTAGTGAGACCCAATGTCTAGACCTCTCTGGGTAGTGAGATCCAATGTCTAGAGCTCTCAGAAAACGGCGAAAAATAGGAGGTCCCGGGTGCACTCGCGCACGTTAAAGAACTATTGGTAGTTTAAAGTCGAAAAGAGTAGGGCAAAAATGACCGCTGACGGGAAAAAAACATTGTTTAAGTAAATCTACCCTGCCTTGCCGAAGGCGGATGAGTCGGGCCGAAAGGCGTAGATGCCGTAAACTTGCGGCACAGCGCATCCACGATGACGTAACGGGTGAACGACTTAGAAGATTCTAACATTCCTCGAAATGAGAACATGTGTAAATGAACTAAAGTATTAGTGACAAACCGCTGTGCGCGATATCTAATGTGTGCCTCACTGGTAGTCTAGTTTAATCATTGTCACAGCTTCTGATACAGCAGCAGTCGTGGTCTGAAGCCCGCTTGAAGCATTCCCGGAGTTCTGGGACATGGCCAATCTTGTAGGATGCATCGACGTTACAATTACTGTACTGTCACGACTACAGCCGGGTGCCTGGTGGTGGGGGGAGGGATCGGTGCAAGGCCACGGAAACGAGAGTGTCTGTAATAGCTGGGTCGGGGTATAGTACGAGCTAGCGGACGAGGGTAATATTGGGACTGAGAGATGCCAGGAAATTGATGTTTGTGTTTTGACAAGGAATGGTGGCGGGGAGGGGCGTGTGTGCGTGTGCGTGTGTGAAGGTGTGGATATTACAAGGAGACAAGATTTGTAGATGTCTGGAAAGAGAAGAGCATATTAGAGGGAAAGTGTAATTTTTTATGATTGGGATATATATATATATATATATATATATATATATATATATATATATATATATATATATATATATATACATACATATATACAGAGAAAGAGGCTTGGCAAAATGAAGATATAGATTAGACAGACAGACAAATAGACAGACAGATAGATGGATTGAGAGAGAGAGACGGACGGACGGAAGTATAGGCGGACAAATTGATGGATGAATGAATGAATAGATAGATAGATAGATAGATAATAGATAGATAGATAGATAGATAGATAGATAGATAGATAGATAGATAGATAGATAGATAGATAGATAGATAGATAGATAGATAGATAGATAGATAGATAGATGGATGGATGGATGGATGGATGGATGGATGGATGGATGGATGGATGGATGGATGGATGGATGGATGGATGGATGGATGGATGGATGGAAGGAAGGATGGATTGATGGGTGGATGATTGGTGGGTAGACTAAGACTAGACTAGACTAGACTAGACTAGACTAGACTAGACTAGACTAGACTAGACTAGACTAGACTAGACTAGACTAGACTAGACTAGACTAGACTAGACTAGACTAGACTAGACTAGACTAGACTAGACTAGACTAGACTAGACTAGACTAGACTAGACTAGACTAGACTAGACTAGACTAGACTAGACTAGACTAGACTAGACTAGACTAGACTAGACTAGACTAGACTAGACTAGACTAGACTAGACTAGACTAGACTAGACTAGACTAGACTAGACTAGACTAGACTAGACTAGACTAGACTAGACTAGACTAGACTAGACTAGACTAGACTAGACTAACTAGACTAGACTAGACTAGACTAGACTAGACTAGACTAGACTAGACTAGACTAGACTAGACTAGACTAGACTAGACTAGACAGACAGACAGACAGACAGACAGACAGACAGACAGACAGACAGACAGACAGACAGACAGACAGACATATAGATAGATAGATAGATAGATAGATAGATAGATAGATAGATAGATAGATAGATAGATAGATAGATAGATAGATAGATAGATAGATAGATAGATAGATAGATAGATAGATAGATAGATAGATAGATAGATAGATAGATAGATAGATAGATAGATAGATAGATAGATAGATAGATAGATAGATAGATAGATAGATAGGTTATTTTGATGTTGTTACCATAATGTTACAAAGAAGCATTATTTTACTTAGTCTCTTGTCTTGATGGTGCACGCTGTCCATCTTTTGACGTTATCACTCCACTTTAGTCTTGGTCTGCCTCTGCCTCGTCTACCTTGTACCTTCCCTTCCTAGATAACCGTCAGTAGGCTATTATGGCTTCACATGTCCTACAACTATTTGTTATCTTTTTCGAATTGTGTTAAGTTGTTCTTTTCCATTTTCAGCTGGTTCAGAACTTCCTTGTTTGTCTTCTTTTTTCTTCAATCCAATTCTTCCCATTTTTCTGTAGGTCCGTGTTTCAAAGGCTTCGGTTTTCTGCTTCGCTGTTTTCTTATTTAATTCATCGTCTACTTTAGGGGACATAACGTGAATGGGTAGGGGAAATAATGTGAATGGGTAGGGGAAATAACGTGAATGGGTAGGGGAAATAATATGAATGGGTAGGGGAAATAATGTGAATGGGTAGGGGAGATAATGTGAATGGGTAGGGGAAATAATGTAAATGGGTAGGGGAAATAATGTGAATGGTTAGGGGAAATAATGTGAATGGGTAGGGGAAATAATGTGAATGGGTAGGGAAATAATGTGAATGGTTAGGGGAAATAACGTGAATGGGTAGGGAAAATAATGTGAATGGGTAGGGGAAATAACGTGAATGGTTAGGGAAATAACGTGAATGGGTAGGGGAAATAACGTGAATGGGTAGGGGAATAACGTGAATGGGTAGGGGAAATAACGTGAATGGGTAGGGGAAATAACGTGAATGGGCAGGGGAAATAACGTGAATGGGTAGGGGAAATAACGTGAATGGGTAGGGGAAATAACGTGAATGGGTAGGGGAAATAACGTGAATGGGTAGGGGAAATAACGTGAATGGGTTGGAAAAAAAACCAAAACCAAAACAAAAGAAAGCCAATAACAAATTAATTGTAGGAGACCAAAAGAGGGACCGCTGCACCAACAACAGAAACAACAAATCATAACTAGGCACAACGTAGCGGTCGACATGCTCAAGGAATCAGCTCGTGAGGCATCGGAGAAAAGAAGAATGACAAAACAGCATCACAGAAAGCGATCTTGAAACGCGTAGCGGCACCCTTAATGTCTACAACAATATCCACGGCTCATACTTCAAAGAAGGATCCAACACAAATCTATATTAAAGATCGACAACCCATATTTGTAAAAATAAAAAATACACAGATTCCGCTTGGAAAATCTATAATTCCTATTTCAAGCACTGACCCAGAAAGCATATCTAAAGTACATATTCCATAATCTAAATCTCAAATAATGACCCAGAAAGCATATCTAAAGTACATATTCCATAATCTAAATCTCAAATAATGACCCAGAAACCATATCTAAAGTACATATTTCATAATCTAAATATCAAATAATGACCCAGAAACCATATCTAAAGTACATATTCCATAATCTAAATATCAAATAATGACCCAGAAAGCATATCTAAAGTACATATTCCATAACCTAAATCTCAAATAATGACCCAGAAACCATATCTAAAGTGCATATTTCATAATCCAAATGTCAAGCACTGACCCCCACACAGCCATATCTAAAGTACATAATCCATAACATGTTTCAAATGTCAAAGTTCATATCTAGATGACAAGATCCATAATCCTCACTCTAAAAATATCAGAAAAAAAATATATAAAACGTACGGAATCCATAATCCACATAAAAAAAAAACAACTATCCAGAATTCACAATTAAAATCTCCAAAATTCAAACACAAATCAACGATCTATAAATCCATATCCAGAACACAATATCCATAATCCACGCTATGAAAATAAAAATCCGACAGCACAGCTGTCTGTTTCAGTTCAAAAGTAGTTATTAAATTCCAACCTTCGCTGTATTTTTTGTGGTTGATATTGAACGAATGAAAACCAAACAACACACGTCGTCAGTAACGGTGAGAACTGGGTATTTCAGTAACAGAAAGAACTGGGCATTTCAGCAACGGAGAGAACTGGATATTTCAGCAACGGTGACAACTGATTTTTAAAAAAATTTTATCAACGGAGGCAACTGAATATTTCAGTAACGTAGAGAACTGGGTATTTCAGCAACGGAGAGAACTGGATATTTCAGCAACGGAGGGAACTGGGTATGCCAGCAACAGTAATAACTGGGTATTTCATGAACAAGTTGCTAGTACCGTAACAATCGGGCTATTTCTCTTAATATAAAAAAAAAGAAGATATTTATTTTATTCTCTACACCTTCTTCGCTCACTCCAACGTAGCACAGCAATCTCTCCCTCTCTCTCCATCTCTTTATCTCTTTTCATTCCTCCCTCTTTCTGTCCCTCTATCTTTCTCGATCCCTCTCTTTCTCCTTCACTTTCTAGCTCTCTCACTCTCTCTACTTCCCCCTTTGTATAACTTTCTATCTCACTCTCCCTCTGTATCTCTCTCCCTCTCTCTCTCACTCCTCTTCTATCTCTCTTCCTCCCTCTCTCTCTATCCCTAACTCTTCCTCTCTATATCTATCTTCTCTCTCTATCTTTCTCCCTCTCTATCTCTCTTCCTCTCTCTCTATCCCTAACTCTTCCCCTCTATATCTATCTTCTCTCTATCTTTCTCCCTCTCTATCTCTCTTCCTCTCTCTCTATCCCTAACTCTTCCCCTCTGTATCTATCTTCTCTCTATCTTTCTCCCTCTCTATCTCTCTTCCTCTCTCTCTATCCCTAACTCTTCCCCTCTATATCTATCTTCTCTCTATCTTCTCCCTCTCTATCTCTCTTCCTCTCTCTCTATCCCTAACTCTTCCCCTCTGTCTCTCTATCTTCTCTCTATCTTTCTCCCTCTCTATCTCTCTTCCTCTCTCTCTATCCCTAACTCTTCCCCTCTGTATCTATCTTCTCTCTATCTTTCTCTCCTCTCTCTATCTCTCTTCTCTCTCTCTATCCCTAACTCTTCCCCTCTGTATCTATCTTCTCTCTATCTTTCTCCCTCTCTATCTCTCTCTAAGTCTGCTACACATGTTCATGACATGATTGTATATGTTACTATATATTAATTCTGGTATTCTTCAAAAGCCATCTTTACAAAACGGTTCAGGTTCGACTCCTAAATGTAACGCACCTCCCTCCGACCAACAAAACTTTGGCGGTTCACTCAGCTTCTGAAACTGAACGCCGGAGATTTTCTCAAGGAAAGCAGGGCGACCTGACGTGATACTGACCACTTTACCCATAAATACGCTGGTGGTGATGGACAAACTCGGACACAAAAGTCATCAAACTGTGTGCGTCACACGCGGTACCCAACAATTGCACTCACAAAATGGTTTCTATTGTAATGTTGTATCTATATGTCGTACCATGCTGTATCTATATGTTGTACCATGCTGTATCTATATGTTGTACCATGCTGTATCTATATGTTGTACCATGTTGTATCTATATGTCGTACCATGCTGTATCTATATGCCGTACCATGTTGTATCTATATGTTGTACCATGTTGTATCTATATGTTGTACCATGTTGTATCTATATGTTGTACCATGTTGTATCTATATGTTGTACCATGCTGTATCTATATGTCGTACCATGCTGTATCTATATGTTGTACCATGTTGTATCTATATGTCGTACCATGCTGTATCTATATGTCGTACCATGCTGTATCTATATGTTGTACCATGCTGTATCTATATGTCGTACCATGTTGTATCTATATGTTGTACCATGTTGTATCTATATGTTGTACCATGTTGTATCTATATGTCGTACCATGCTGTATCTATATGTTGTACCATGCTGTATCTATATGTTGTACCATGTTGTATCTATATGTTGTACCATGTTGTATCTATATGTCGTACCATGCTGTATCTATATGTTGTACCATGCTGTATCTATATGTTGTACCATGCTGTATCTATATGTCGTACCATGCTGTATCTATATGTTGTACCATGTTGTATCTATATGTCGTACCATGCTGTATCTATATGGGAACCAGACAGAACAAGTTATGAGAGCTGTAACAAGAAAGGAAGATCAAGAACGACAAATGACATAATCACGACACCTTTTCAGTACCAGTGAGAAAGAGAAAGAAGAAGAAGATCAGAGCTGATGATGATCTTCTCACTGTTGGGAAGAAACAAAAACATGAGAAGGTTTGGTGACATATCTTGATCGTCTAGTCTAGTGAAGACCATTCGGCAAGGAACTGTGAATGGGGGCTAGAACAAGTAGTGGAGTGGAACGTAAAGCTCTTACAATGTAAAGTGACAGCTTTACATAACAGGAACACAACCAAATATTGACGTTTCTGGCTACATGCGGCCTTCTTCGGAAAACGGAAACAACACAAACGGACAATGAAATAAAGATAAACTGTACTACATCTAGGATGAGCGCGACAGGTAAATCAAGGAGAAATAAACAGAGGGATCAGAGATGAAATGAGCAGACGAAAGAAACATATGTTACATATTTGAGGATACAAATAGATAATATGTGGAAATCAGTTAGCTACAGTTTTAACATATCTATTTTTATCCTCCGATATATAGCACATCGCTCTTTTGTTTCAGCATTTCATTTCTTATCCCTTTGTTTTTTTCTCCTTAATTTACCTGTCCGGCTATCCCCGAGTTTACTTTATTTACACGTAGGCCGTAACGTCAGTATTTTATTGTGCTCCCTTTTTGTAAAGCTGTCACCATACCTTGTAGGAGAGTACGTTACACCCCACTACTTGCTCCTTGCTACCAGCTTTACCGCAGCACTGCAATTATTTGCCTGTTCCCTAGAATAAGTCGACATAGAAAGCGATGGGAAGATAACATCGACGAATGGAGAGGCATCGTTTCGAGTACCAAGGAATGATCGAAAATAGAGAGAAATGGAGAAGCATCGTTTCGAGTACCAAAGAATGTTTGAAAATAGAGAGAAATGGAGGAGCATCGTTTCGAGTACCAAAGAATGATTGAAAATAGAGAGAAATGGAGGAGCATCGTTTCGAGTACCAAAGAATGATTGAAAATAGAGAGAAATGGAGGAGCATCGTTTCGAGTACCAAGGAATGATCGAAATAGAGAGAAATGGAGAAGCATCGTTTCGAGTACCAAAGAATGATTGAAAATAGAGAGAAATGGAGAAGCATCGTTTCGAGTACCAAGGAATGATCGACAATAGAGAGAAATGGAGAAGCATCGTTTCGAGTACCAAGGAATGATCGAAATAGAGGGAAATGGAGGAGCATCGTTTCGAGTACCAAGGAATGATCGACAATAGAGAGAAATGGAGAAACATCGTTTCGAGTACCAAGGAATGATCGACAATAGAGAGAAATGGAGAAACATCGTTTCGAGTACCAAGGAATGATCGACAATAGAGAGGAATGGAGAAACATCGTTTCGAGTACCAAGGAATGATTGACAATAGAGAGGAATGGAGAAACATCGTTTCGAGTACCAAGGAATGATCGACAATAGAGAGAAATGGAGAAACATCGTTTCGAGTACCAAGGAATGATCGACAATAGAGAGAAATGGAGAAACATCGTTTCGAGTACCAAGAATGATCGACAATAGAGGGAAATGGAGAAACATCGTTTCGAGTACCAAGGAATGATCGACAATAGAGAGGAATGGAGAAACATCGTCTCGAGTACCAAGGAATGATCGACAATAGAGGGAAATAGAGAAACATCGTTTCGAGTACCAAGGAATGATCGACAATAGAGAGGAATGGAGAAACATCGTTTCGAGTACCAAGGAATGATCGACAATAGAGAGGAATGGAGAAACATCGTTTCCAGTACCAAGGAATGATTGACAATAGAGAGGAATGGAGAAACATCGTTTCGAGTACCAAGGAATGATTGACAATAGAGAGGAATGGAGAAACATCGTTTCGAGTACCAAAGAATGATTGACAATAGAGAGAAATGGAGAAACATCGTTTCGAGTACCAAGGAATGATCGACAATAGAGAGAAATGGAGAAACATTGTTTCGAGTACCAAGGAATGATCGACAATAGAGAGAAATGGAGAAACATCGTTTCGAGTACCAAGGAATGATCGACAATAGAGAGAAATGGAGAAACATCGTTTCGAGTACCAAGGAATGATCGACAATAGAGAGAAATGGAGAAACATCGTTTCGAGTACCAAGGAATGATCGACAATAGAGAGAAATGGAGAAACATCGTTTCGAGTACCAAGGAATGATCGACAATAGAGAGAAATGGAGAAACATCGTTTCGAGTACCAAGGAATGATCGACAATAGAGAGAAATGGAGAAACATCGTTTCGAGTACCAAGGAATGATCGACAATAGAGAGAAATGGAGAAACATCGTTTCGAGTACCAAGGAATGATCGACAATAGAGAGAAATGGAGAACATCGTTTCGAGTACCAAGGAATGATCGACAATAGAGGGAAATGGAGAAACATCGTTTCGAGTACCAAGGAATGATCGACAATAGAGAGAAATGGAGAAACATCGTTTCGAGTACCAAGGAATGATCGAAAATAGAGAGGAATGGAGAAACATCGTTTCGAGTACCAAGGAATGATCGAAAATAGAGAGAAATGGAGAAGCATCGTTTCGAGTACCAAAGAATGATTGAAAATAGAGAGAAATGGAGAAGCATCGTTTCGAGTACCAAGGAATGATCGACAATAGAGAGAAATGGAGAAGCATCGTTTCGAGTACCAAGGAATAATCGAAAATAGAGGGAAATGGAGGAGCATCGTTTCGAGTACCAAGGAATGATCGACAATAGAGAGAAATGGAGAAACATCGTTTCGAGTACCAAGGAATGATCGACAATAGAGAGAAATGGAGAAACATCGTTTCGAGTACCAAGGAATGATCGACAATAGAGAGGAATGGAGAAACATCGTTTCGAGTACCAAGGAATGATTGACAATAGAGAGGAATGGAGAAACATCGTTTCGAGTACCAAGGAATGATCGACAATAGAGAGAAATGGAGAAACATCGTTTCGAGTACCAAGGAATGATCGACAATAGAGAGAAATGGAGAAACATCGTTTCGAGTACCAAGGAATGATCGACAATAGAGGGAAATGGAGAAACATCGTTTCGAGTACCAAGGAATGATCGACAATAGAGAGGAATGGAGAAACATCGTCTCGAGTACCAAGGAATGATCGACAATAGAGGGAAATAGAGAAACATCGTTTCGAGTACCAAGGAATGATCGACAATAGAGAGGAATGGAGAAACATCGTTTCGAGTACCAAGGAATAATCGACAATAGAGAGGAATGGAGAAACATCGTTTTCGAGTACCAAGGAATGATTGACAATAGAGAGGAATGGAGAAACATCGTTTCGAGTACCAAGGAATGATTGACAATAGAGAGGAATGGAGAAACATCGTTTCGAGTACCAAAGAATGATTGACAATAGAGAGAAATGGAGAAACATCGTTTCGAGTACCAAGGAATGATCGACAATAGAGAGAAATGGAGAAACATCGTTTCGAGTACCAAGGAATGATCGACAATAGAGAGAAATGGAGAAACATTGTTTCGAGTACCAAGGAATGATCGACAATAGAGAGAAATGGAGAAACATCGTTTCGAGTACCAAGGAATGATCGATAATAGAGAGAAATGGAGAAACATCGTTTCGAGTACCAAGGAATGATCGACAATAGAGAGAAATGGAGAAACATCGTTTCGAGTACCAAGGAATGATCGACAATAGAGAGAAATGGAGAAACATCGTTTCGAGTACCAAGGAATGATCGACAATAGAGAGAATGGAGAAACATCGTTTCGAGTACCAAGGAATGATCGACAATAGAGAGAAATGGAGAAACATCGTTTCGAGTACCAAGGAATGATCGACAATAGAGAGAAATGGAGAAACATCGTTTCGAGTACCAAGGAATGATCGACAATAGAGAGAAATGGAGAAACATCGTTTCGAGTACCAAGGAATGATCGACAATAGAGGGAAATGGAGAAACATCGTTTCGAGTACCAAGGAATGATCGACAATAGAGAGAAATGGAGAAACATCGTTTCGAGTACCAAGGAATGATCGAAAATAGAGAGGAATGGAGAAACATCGTTTCGAGTACCAAGGAATGATCGACAATAGAGAGAAATGGAGAAACATCGTTTCGAGTACCAAGGAATGATTGACAATAGAGAGGAATGGAGAAACATCGTTTCGAGTACCAAGGAATGATCGACAATAGAGAGGAATGGAGAAACATCGTTTCGAGTACCAAGGAATGATCGACAATAGAGGGAAATGGAGAAACATCGTTTCGGGTACCAAGGAATGATCGACAATAGAGGGAAATGGAGAAACATCGTTTCGAGTACCAAGGAATGATCGACAATAGAGAGAAATGGAGAAACATCGTTTCGAGTACCAAGGAATGATCGACAATAGAGAGGAATGGAGAAACATCGTTTTCGGGTACCAAGGAATGATCGACAATAGAGGGAAATGGAGAAACATCGTTTCGAGTACCAAGGAATGATCGACAATAGAGAGGAATGGAGAAGGTTGACGAAGTCTGTCAGTGGTGCTCCAGCAATCACCGGTGGTCATGGAATGATTAAGAGAGGATAACGAGGAGGAAGAAGATGATGATGGCGAATAAGAGAGGATAACGAGGAAGAGGTTGATGATGACGAATAATAATAATAAGAGAAGATAACGAGTAGGAAGAACATGAAGAAGGCGAAGCAGAAGAAAAAGAAGAAAGAAAGAATGAAAGAAAAAATAGAGACTGAAAGAAAGAGAGAGAGAGAGAGAAAGAAAGAAATATAGAAAGAATAAGAGAGAAAGAAAGAAAGAAAAACATACTGAAAGATGTTAAGAGAGAATGAATTGCAAAAAGGGAAGAAACATTAAATGAAAGAAGGGCGGAAAGAATAAATGAAAGAAAGAATAAAACAAAGGAAACAATAAATGAAAGAAAGAAAGAAAGAAAGAAAGAAAGAAAGTAAAAAAAGAAAAAAACGAAACAAACAACGAAACAAAATGAAAGAAAACTGTCAGGGTCTCAGTTAATTATTGAGCCAGCAGCTTATGGGCCTGTGTACCATGTTCTGTGGTCACGTCTTGCGCTGACATTTTCTCTACCGGGGTGAAAGTTGAAGGTAAACGGTGTCCCTGTAGCACACAACGCCCTCGGGGCGTGACGTATTAAATGTCACTGTACTAGAACACAATATTTAAATATGAGGGGACCAGTGCTCCTCCCCGTTGTCTCCAGTCAGTGAGTAAGGGTTAGGTACTTATTTCTTTGTAAGTTGGGTCGACGGGAGAGTGTCAAGCGGGGATCGAACCCACGCTCACGCTATCGCTAAATCAGCGCGTTACAAGACACTGCTGTATGTTGATGATATTTGAGTTGTGTCTATACATTTCCTCAGCTCTAAAACATAACTTGAGTATAATTCTACATAGAACGTTACACCAAAGCATTTGACAAAGTAAAGCACCAAGAAATAATCAAAATTTTAGAAGGCATAAACATAGACAGCAAAGATCTAAGAATAATAAAGAGCATGTGCTGGCAACAAACAGCGGCCATAAGAACTGGAAACCAATTGGGAATTTCAACAAATAGGACAGGGTGTTGGCAAGGTTGTGTGCCGTCACCAGATTAATTTAATATGAATTGTGAGATTATTTTAAGATCCATAAGGGACATGTCTGGAATAACAATTGGAGGTCATAATATAAATAATCTAAGGTATGCTGATGATACATTCTTAATCGCTAAGAGTGAAAATGAGTTACAAGAAATGTTGGACATTATAGTGAAAGAAAGCAAAAATAAATGAAACAGCCTTAATAGTAAAATGACGGAAGTAATGGTAGCAACAGAAAAGGACTTCGCCGCAATGCACAATAAAGACAAGTGGAACAATATTAAAACAGGTAAATGAATTTTAATATCTGGGAACAATGCTAACCTCAGACGGAAGATGTACAAAAGAGGTGAGATGCAGAATGGCTCAGGCAAAAGCAGCTTACCAAAAAATGAGAAAGATACTATGCAATCCATTTTTGACAAAAGAAACAAGAAAAAGAGTTCTTAAATGTTATGTAGATCCAGTCTTAACTTTTGGATGTGAATCATGGAGAACGGGGCCATGTAATGAGAAGGGAACAACTGAAATATATTGTGACAACTGGGAAAGTTGAGGGCAAAGAGAAACGATTCCAGACAGCTTAAGAGAATGGCTTGGCAGAAAGTCAACAACAGAAATGATAAATAACTGTCAAGATCAAAAGTTGTGGAGAGACATGATCACCTACACCAGCAGGCCCGGTACTTGATGATGATAGAACGTTAAAAATGATAATGAGAGACACTATGACGTATATTTTTACAATATGTATGGTTAAAATATAATTATTTAACACCTGACAGTTAAATATATTATTTAACACCTGACAGTTAAAATATAATTATTTAACACCTGACAGTTAAAATATAATTATTTAACACCTGACAGTTAAAATATAATTATTTAACACTAATTATTTAACACCTGACAGTTGAAATATAATTATTTAACACCTGACAGTTAAAATATAATTATTTAACACCTGACAGTTGAAATGTAATTATTTAACACCTGACAGTTAAAATATAATTATTTAACACTAATTATTTAACACCTGACAGTTGAAATATAATTATTTAACACCTGACAGTTAAAATATAATTATTTAACACCTGACAGTTGAAATATAATTATTTAACACATGACAGTTAAAATATAATTATTTAACACCTGACAGTTAAAATATAATTATTTAACACCAGTTAAAATATAATTATTTAACACCTGACAGTTAAAATATAATTATTTAACACCTGACAGTTAAAATATAATTATTTAACACCTGACAGTTAAAATATAATTATTTAACACCTGACAGTTAACATTTTTAATAGTTATTCTCATAAACCGTCCTTCCTCCGCCCCTTCTTTCTTCACTTCCTCTTGTTCCCGGTCGGGTGTCGTGGGAGATGCAAAGTTCTGGTTTTCGCCATTTTGGCAGCTGCAATCACTATCAATTGATGTTGTCTGTCCATCGTACTCTAGGTCTGCCTCTAGCTCTTCTCCCTTCTCTTTTAATGTATCTTTTCTATGGTAATGAATCGCACGGCATTATTTCTAGATAAACAAACCACCTTATTTGTTGTTTCTGTATGTAGCTTAGGATTGGCTCAACGCCTACTCTTTCTCTTATAATATCATTTCTGATTCTGTCTTTTCTGGTCACTTCAAGTGCCTTTCTCAGACATCTCACTTCTACGGTGACAAGTTCTCATAAACAATACTCATTATCATCATGTGCCATACCGGTTGGCGCAGGCGATCCTGCCTTTCCACAATCTTCTATCTACAGTACATCGTATCAGTTCTGTTATTTACTGTTTTCCATGCCATGACATCAAGCTATCCAGTATTTTCTCTCTTTGTCGTCCGCGATCTCTCTTTCCTTTTATTTTGCCAGTTGTAACCTAGTATTCCAATTGTACTCTTCTCATGATGTGCCCACAAAATGTTGATTGTTTCTTTCTGATGTTTTTTTCTATCCATATTTTCTCTCTTTGTCGTCCGCGATCTCTCTTTCCTTTTATTTTGCCAGTTGTAACCAGATATTTGATATAAAAATAGGAGTAAGAAAAGGATGCATCATATCACCAAGCTTGTTCAATCTATACACTGAGCAAATCTTTAAAGACATCACAGAGATGCCAGGACTAAACATTGATGGACAGATATGCCAGGCCTAAACATTGATGGAAAGATAATCAATAACCTAAGATATGCTGATGATACTGTTCTACTAGCAGAAAATCCTAAAGATCTACAACAATTGCTTAATGTGATAAACATGACAAACAAAAATATGGACTAGATTTGAATATCAAAAAGACTAAAACTATGATCATAAACAAAGAAAATTCTCAAGACCTACAATTAAATATCAAAGTTGAAGGAATACATCTGGAGACAGTTCAGAGCTACAACTACCTGGGACATACTATAAATTAAATAACTGGAAAATGCATAACTGAAATAAACAAAAGAATAGTATGGCGAAATGTAATTTTAATGTCATGGAAAATATACTAACATCAAAACAAATAATACCAGGGCTAAGACTAAGTATAGCAAAATGTTACATCTTCTCATATTCCTGTATGGTGCAGAAACATGGACACTAGACAAGAAAGCACAACATAAAATTGAAGCCTTTGAAATGTGGATTTATAGAATAATAAGTAGAATTGAATGGAAAGAAAAGAAAACAAACGATGAAGTTTTAAAACAACTAAAAGTGAAAAAAGAACTACTAAACACAATTAGAACAAGACAAATGAAATTTTGGGGCATGTTAAAAGACACAACAGCCTAATAAAAATAATATTGGAAGTGAAAATACAAGGTAAAAGAGCCATAGGCAGACCAAGACTAACATGGACAAGTAACATAAAAAGATGGACAAGTCATCCTATGATAATCTGCACCATCAAAGCAAGAGACAGAGTGGAATGGCGTTCCATGGTAGCTAACCTTCGATGCGAAGACGGCACTCGATGATGATGATGAACCAAGTATTCTAACTTTCCTCTTCTCATGATGTGCCCACAGAATGTTTTTTTTTTCTTTCTGATGTTTTTTAGGAGTTCCCTTTTTATGTTGGCCTCTTTGAGAATTTCGTCATTGGTCTTAATAAACAATACTGGACTAGCAATAACATGAGCTATTCTAGAATATCCATATCTTTGTCCAGTGTCACAACTTGAACCACTCCCATAAAATATCAATCTTAAGAATGCGAGGAATGTAGCTACCTCACGATATCTTCATTCATACGTGTAATAATGTTTGTATGGTTACAACTAAAATGCCACTTAGGGACTATAGCAAGCAGCCGTGAAGCACACCAATGTCGTTCGCTTGAACTAAAATATCAGTGCCAAGCTGCTGTGGTGTAGGTAAACCGGTATTTTATTGACATAGGAATAAAGACACCAAAATAGGAACTGGTGAACAGTGTCAAAACACCAGACAAGGTTGAGGGTGATAATCGACGCATAGTTGACTGTCTGAGTCACGATCTAGACTGAGTCATGATCTAGACTGTCAGAGTCACGATCTAGACTGAGTCATGATCTAGACTGTCGAGTCACGATCTAGACTGAGTCATGATCTAGGCTGTTTGAGTCACGATCTAGACTGTCTGAGTCATGATCTAGACTGTCTGAGTCATGATCTAGACTGTTTGAGTCATGATCTAGACTGTTTGAGTCATGATCTAGGCTGTTTGAGTCATGATCTTGACTGTCTGAGCCACGATCTAGACTGCTTGAGTCATGATCTTGACTGTTTGAGTCATGATCTAGAATGTTTGAGTCATGATCTAGACTGTTTGAGTCATGATCTAGGCTGTTTGAGTCATGATCTAGACTGTCTGAGTCATGATCTAGACGTTTGAGTCATGATCTAGGCTGTTTGAGTCATGATCTTGACTGTCTGAGTCACGATCTAGACTGTCTGAGTCATAATCTAGACTGCTTGAGTCATGATCTAGACTGTTTGAGTCATGATCTAGACTGTTTGAGTCATAATCTTGACTGTTTTTGTCATGATCTTGACTGTCTGAGTCATGATCTAGACTGTTTGAGTCATGATCTTGGCTGTTGGAATCAGGATCAGAGACCTAAAGCTAACCAAGATCCTACTAAAATGTCAGATGTAATGGACATGTAATATATACTGATATGACAGATGTAATGGACATGTAATATATACTGATATGTCAGATGTAATGGACAATATGTCTAGAGCAGGTAACACACCTGCAGCTATAATGACGGCAAATAAACAATGACGTTTTAACCAGGAATTGGGAAGGTAAAACATGTATACATACAATTATGAGGTACGTCTATTTAATCAAATACTCCCTATATTGGACAGATGAAATGCTTGGTTACAACTGGCAAAATAGAAGGAAAAAAAAAATCGCGGACGACAACTAGAGAAGATACTAGATAGCTTGTTGTCATGGCATGGAAAACGGTCAGCAACAGAATTGATACGATGTACTGTGGATATTTATTTATATTCGAGCTATGGACCAAGCAATGTTTACATTGAACAACACGATAAATGTTATTGCTGCAAGTTGCAGATTTTTGAAAATGTTTTCAAGGGTTTGAACATAAATGTTTGTTCACAGTTCGTTAACCTTCGCTGTAGATAAAGTCGTTAATTGGATGGCTTCGTTTCAGACATTTTTTGACGTTGGTAGCTAAGGACCTAACTTGCGCAAACGGATGTCATTGGGAAGGATCATTTTGAATCTATGAAGTGGGCTCATTGTGTGTTTAACTCAAACGCATATGTGCTTTTTAACCAAAGACCTTTTTTTGGGGACTCAATGCAGATATCCCCGATGGAAGAATAAATTGTACTATTAGTCCCATAAATGATTTGCTTCCAGAGGTTATGATGTAAACAAAGCAGTTTTGTCAAGTGAATAATGTCCACACCTATAATTGGTCAGGATTGTGTAGCAGCAGCAGCTTTATAGCGAACACAGAAAACATCACACGATTGTGCTGTTCTGAAACAGCTATGCCATGCTACCCTAGAATTGCCTTTAATGGGATTACTGTGACCACAAACCACTCTCCACGTGTGTGCCCACATATTTACACCCCAGAAAGAAACACTGAATATAACAACATCATGTGCCGTCTGTGATATTAATGACCACAGACCAGGAGCCTCCAGTATGATTGATACAACTGTTGCACCAAGCACTTCATCAGCAGAGCCATATCTATGGAATGTTAATCTGACATTGTTCTTGAATGATGTCCAAGTTAATGAGACATCAGAATCGTGTGGCAGCAGCTACAAGAAGGGAGCGGAGAACATCAAGTTCTGCTGCTATAAAGGAGACTTGCCTTGTTATCCCAGAATTGCCTTAAATGGAATCACTGTAGTTGAAAACTTCTCCTCTTGTGTAAACTACACATTCACATCTAAGAGTGAATCAGTGAAGGTCACAAATCATATTCTCTCTGTGGTTTTACTAACTACAGGTCATGTGGCTTCTGTTGGATTGGAAATGATAACTTACCACCACTGTGTGTCCTATATGTTTGGAATTGGAGTCATCAATGACGGCCTAACATCATCAAGTGCTATGACGATCATCATTTTCGGGAGGACGTGAACTCCCATGGTATATGGTGGATAGGCGGCAGGAACCATTGAAGGCTATGTCTGAAAAGTGTTCCTTCTTGCAGTTTCCTCATATTCCAAGTCCGGCTTGTTGCAGGAGCTACTGAGTTAAGTGCTCTGTGCACACCGTGAGCTGTGTGCCTCATCCGTTTTGATCCTGCTTCGATATCCCGCTTGTTTACGATGAATGATGATATCGTATGACAGGGAACAGTTGGCTGTGTTCACTTTCTGCGCGGTTTCGCCTTATGTCTTTTGGCGTGTGCTGAGACTGCTACGATGGGGACTACAGTTACCTTTCTTTGTTTGGGAGATGAGTTGGTAATTCGGATGATTCCACTGGCACGGGTGGTTGAGCAATTATGGATTTAATTCGTTTGCTGTGATGCGAGGCCTTCCATAACCAATAATAACCAATAACTGTGGATAGAGAATTGTGGAAAGACATGATCGCCTATATCAACCGGTATGGCACATGATGATGACTCCCTATGTGTTTGGCAAGAAGTGACCCACTTCGTCCCCTATTCTACGAGTGGGTCTCGGGTAAGAATGATCAAGTTAATCCCTACTTAAGTTAGTAAGAACATACCACCTTTATTTACCACTACCCGACTGGGTACGAGGTAGACAGGGTACGAGGTAGACAGGGTACGAGTAAAAGCTGACATACTAAACCATCCCGCACAGAGTGGGTTATCTGGTAAGAAATGGCCCTCCCTACTCCTGAGTGGATTGTTTTTCTAAGAAATTATGAAACTAACCCCTATTCCCCAGAGTGGGTTACCTTGTAAAACTGACCTAACTCATCCCTGTTCTCCGAATGGGTTATCTGGTTAGAACTGATCCAACACATCCCTACTCCCAAGTGGGTTATTTAGTCAGAATTGACCCAACTAATCCCTACTCACAGGGGTTATTTAGTCAGAATTGACCCAACTAATCCCTACTCACAAGTGGGCTATCTGGTAAGAATTGACCCAACTCATCCAAACTCTGCGAGTGGGTTATCTGTTAAGATTTGAACCAACTCATTCTTATCCACAAGTGGGTTCTATGTTAAAAATTAAACCAACTCATCCCTACTCACAAATGGGTTATCTGTTAAGAATTGACCCAACTTCTCCCTACCGCCATGTGGCTTATCTGTTAAGAATTGACCCAACTCATCCCTACTCCCCAAATGGGTTATCTGTTAAGAATTGACCCAACTCATCCCTACTCCCAAATGGTTTATCTGTTAAGAACTGACCCAACTCACCCTACTCCCAAATGGGTTATCTTTTAAGAATTGACCCAACTCATTCCTACTCCCAATGGTTTATCTGTTAAGAATTGACCCAACTCATCCCTACTCCCAAATGGGTTATCTGTTAAGAATTGACCCAACTCATCCCTACTCCCAAATGGGTTATCTGTTAAGAATTGACCCAACTCATCCCTACTACAAGGCAGGTTTAGAATTAACGCAACGACTCCCTTGTGGTCTCATACAGGAACTGACGTCATGTTAAAGATCCACATACGCATTATTATCATGTTAACATTCTCATGATGCCATATACATGGCTCATCATGGGCTGGTTTGGGTTGGATAAAGTGATAGTAGCTGTAATGCTACCGGTAGTAGTGTGGTATGGGACCAAGTACATAAATTTTGCTACGAGAGTAACATACAAGAACAGATGAAGAAATGAAAATGAGGTCGAAAAAGAGGAAAAAGGGGGGGTGGGGGTGGGGGTGAAGAAGAAGAGATGAAGAACACTGAAGATTAAAACAGGCGATAGAAGACATAAATGAAGAATATTTGAATGAAGAGTAGAGTGTATGGATGAAGAGTAGAGTGTATGGATGAAGAATATATGGATGAAGAGTAGAGTGTATGGATGAAGAATATTTGGACGAAGAGTAGAGTGTATGGATGAAGAATATTTGGACGAAGAGTAGAGTGTATGGATGAAGAATATTTGGACGAAGAGTAGAGTGTATGGATGAAGAATATTTGGATGAAGAGTAGAGTGTATTGATGAAGAGTAGAGTGTATTGATGAAGAGTAGAGTGTATGGATGAAGAGTAGAGTGTATGGACGAAGAGTAGAGTGTATGGATGAAGAGTAGAGTGTATGGATGAAGAGTAGAGTGTATAGATGAAGAGTAGAGTGTATGGATGAAGAGTAAAGTGTATGGACGAAGAGTAGAGTGTATGGACGAAGAGTAGAGTGTATGGATGAAGAGTAGAGTGTATGGATGAAGAGTAGAGTGTATGGATGAAGAATATTTGGACGAAGAGTAGAGTGTATGGATGAAGAGTAGAGTGTATGGATGAAGAGTAGAGTGTATGGATGAAGAGTAGAGTGTATGGATGAAGAGTAGAGTGTATGGACGAAGAGTAGAGTGTATGGATGAAGAGTAGAGTGTATGGATGAAGAATATTTGGACGAAGATTAGAGTGTATGGATGAAGAGTAGAGTGTATGGATGAAGAATATTTAGACGAAGAGTAGAGTGTATGGATGAAGAATATTTAGACGAAGAGTAGAGTGTATGGATGAAGAGTAGAGTGTATGGATGAAGAGTAGAGTGTATGGATGAAGAGTAGAGTGTATGGACGAAGAGTAGAGTGTATGGATGAAGAGTAGAGTGTATGATGAGAATATTTGGACGAAGATTAGAGTGTATGGATGAAGAGTAGAGTGTATGGATGAAGAATATTTGGACGAAGAGTAGAGTGTATGGATGAAGAATATTTGGACGAAGAGTAGAGTGTATGGACGAAGAGTAGAGTGTATGGACGAAGAATATTTGGACGAAGAGTAGAGTGTATGGACGAAAAGTAGAGTGTATGGACAAAGAATATTTGTACGAAAAGTAGAGTGCATGGGCGAAGAATATTTGGACGAAGAGTAGAGTGTATGGACGAAGAGTAGAGTGTATGGACAAAGAATATTTGTACGAAAAGTAGAGTGTATGGACGAAGAATATTTGGACGAAGAGTAGAGTGTATGGACGAAGAGTAGAGTGTATGGACGAAGAATATTTGGACAAAGAACAATACAGGAATATATAAAAAACACAAGAAGAATGATGTCGTTGATGATGATGATGATGATGATAAAACGAAGAGAAAGAAATTAATTTTTTTTAAATGCCGCAGATTACACAGAGGAAGAATATGAAGAAACAGCAGAAGAAAAGAATTCGAACAAAGAACCGGAAGTAACTATGCAAACAACGTATCAAATATGAAACAAGAACAGCACATAACTCAATGAAACAAATTGTATTATATCTTCTAACAAAACAAACGATAACAAGCTAACAATCCAACAGGAATACAACAAGCAATTACTAAATAAAAGGACAGAAACCGATATATGTACCATCCGTATGAAATAATCAATTTCACCGCACTCTGAACGTACATCAAAGTGCGATCAAATAATCACTTGTATCGAATTCACCACAAAAATAAGGATATGGATTAATGAGTATCCCAGAAATAATGACACAACATAAGACATATATTCAAGAACTAAATATAATATAACAACATCACGTATTGTTGTAAGCACACAAACTGGTCCGATTCTATATAGCTGATGTCAATTAAATGAAAGCACTCTTGGAACGGTTACTACACAGGTATACACCGATGAGGATGTCAAATATGCCACACACCGAGCACTAAGAATTTGCTGCTAGAGTCTAGCGTCACCATTTCTTGTAACTAATCCTAGTTACCAGGGAATGACATGTTCTAGAAGCGACAAGTTGTGTGTGTGCACCCAGTTGAGCGGACACGTCACCAGGGACGGCCAGAGCTTCGGTCGGCGCGGTTACAGCGAGTTCCATCGATGATGTGATCACGGCCGGGTGGGGAGTCTGCGTTTTTCTGTAGGGATTGGGTAGAGGGGCGGAATGGGTAGTCTGCTTTCTCTCAATGAAGGCTGGCGCGAAAAATAGAAAAAAGAGAAGGAAATTGGAGTAGAACGAGAAGGGAGTTGGGGAAACTACAGGGGAAATCCGCGACGTTTGCGATCTAAAAGATGAGATTGAAATTGTGGATGTTTGTTGAGGTCGAGACTGGTGTGGGTGATGGGAGAGACGGGGCAGGTTGTTGGGTTTGCGTCATTGCAACGATGTCTTGGAGGAAGGGAGGGCTCGGGTCTGGGTAGTAGTGGAGGCTGTGTCGCTGTAACAAGCTACAGTCGGAGGAGAGGACGCAGGAAGGAGAGTCGGAGGAGAGGACGCGGCAGGAGAGTCGGAGGAGAGGACGCGGAGAGTCGGAGGAGAGGACGCAGGCAGGAGAGTCGGAGGAGAGGACGCGGGAGAGTCGGAGGAGAGGACGCGGGAGAGTCGGAGGAGAGGACGCGGGAGAGTCGGAGGAGAGGACGCGGGAGAGTCGGAGGAGGACGCGGGCAGGAGAGTCGGAGGAGAGGACGCGGGCAGGAGAGTCGGAGGAGGACGCGGGCAGGAGAGTCGGAGGAGAGGACGCGGGCAGGAGAGTCGGAGGAGAGGACGCGGGAGAGTCGGAGGAGAGGACGCAGGAGGACGTCGGAGGAGAGGACGCGGGAGAGTCGGAGGAGAGGACGCGGGAGAGTCGGAGGAGAGGACGCAAGCAGGAGAGTCGGAGGAGAGGACGCGGGAGAGTCGGAGGAGAGGACGCACGCGGGAGAGTCGGAGGAGAGGACGCAGGCAGGAGAGTCGGAGGAGAGGACGCGGGAGAGTCGGAGGAGAGGACGCGGGCAGGAGAGTCGGAGGAGAGGACGCGGGAGAGTCGGAGGAGAGGACGCGGTCAGGAGAGTCGGAGGAGAGGACGCGGGCAGGAGAGTCGGAGGAGAGGACGCGGGAGAGTCGGAGGAGAGGACGCGGTCAGGAGAGTCGGAGGAGAGGACGCGGGCAGGAGAGTCGGAGGAGAGGACGCAGGCAGGAGAGTCGGAGGAGAGGACGCGGGAGAGTCGGAGGAGAGGACGCGGGCAGGAGAGTCGGAGGAGAGGACGCGGGCAGGAGAGTCGGAGGAGAGGACGCGGGCAGGAGAGTCGGAGGAGAGGACGCGGGCAGGAGAGTCGGAGGAGAGGACGCAGGCAGGAGAGTCGGAGGAGAGGACGCGGGCAGGAGAGTCGGAGGAGAGGACGCGGGCAGGAGAGTCGGAGGAGAGGACGCAGGCAGGAGAGTCGGAGGAGAGGACGCAGGCAGGAGAGTCGGAGGAGAGGACGCGGGCAGGAGAGTCGGAGGAGAGGACGCAGGCAGGAGAGTCGGAGGAGAGGACGCGGGCAGGAGAGTCGGAGGAGAGGACGCGGGCAGGAGAGTCGGAGGAGAGGACGCGGGCAGGAGAGTCGGAGAGAGGACGCGGGAGAGTAAGAGAAATATTATCGCTGGAAGGATATGGGAGACGTGTGTGAGGGAGGACACAAACTGGAGAGACACGGCTAGGAGACACAAACTGGAGAGACACGGCTAGGAGACACAAACTGGAGAGACACGGCTAGGAGACACAAACTGGAGAGACACGGCTAGGAGACAAAACTGGAGAGACACGGCTAGGAGACACAAACTGGAGAGACACGGCTAGGAGACACGAACTGGAGAGACACTGCTAGGAGACACAAACTGGAGAGACACGCTAGGAGACACAAACTGGAGAGACACGGCTAGAGACACGAACTGGAGAGACACTGCTAGGAGACACAAACTGGAGAGACACGGCTAGGAGACACAAACTGGAGAGACACGGCTAGGAGACACAAATTGGAGAGACACGCTAGGAGACACAAACTGGAGAGACACGGCTAGGAGACACAAACTGGAGAGACACGGCTAGGAGACACGAACTGGAGAGACACTGCTAGGAGACACAAACTGGAGAGACACGGCTAGGAGACACAAACTGGAGAGACACGGCTAGGAGACACAGCCTGGAGAGACACGGCTAGGAGACACAAACTGGAGAGACCGGCTAGGAACAGCCTGAGAGACACGGCTAGGAGACACAAACTGAGAGACACGGCTAGCAGACACAAACTGGAGAGACACGGCTAGGAGACACAAACTGGAGAGACACGGCTAGGAGACACAAACTGGAGAGACACGGCTAGGAGACACAAACTGGAGAGACACGGCTAGGAGACACAGCCTGGAGAGACACGGCTAGGAGACACAAACTGGAGAGACACGGCTAGAAGACACAGCCTGGAGAGACACGGCTAGGAGACACAGCCTGGAGAGACACGGCTAGGAACACAAACTGGAGAGACACGGCTAGGAGACACAAACTGGAGAGACACGGCTAGGAGACACGAACTGGAGAGACACTGCTAGGAGACTGGAGAGACACGCCTAGGAGACACATCTGGAGAGACACGGCTAGGAGACACAACTGGAGAGACACGGCTAGGAGACACAAACTGGAGAGACACGGCTAGGAGACACAAACTGGAGAGACACGGCTAGGAGACACAAACTGGAGAGACACGGCTAGGAGACACAAACTGGAGAGACACGGCAAGGAGACACAAACTGGAGAGACACGGCAGGAGACACAAACTGGAGAGACACGGCTAGGAGACACAAACTGGAGAGACACGGCAAGGAGACACAAACTGGAGAGACACGGCTAGGAGACACAACTGAAGAGACACGCTAGGAGACACAAACTGGAGAGACACGGCTAGGAGACACAAACTGGAGAGACACGGCTAGGAGACACAAACTGGAGAGACACGCTAGGACATGAACTGGAGAGACGCGGCTAGACACAAACTGGAGAGACACGGCTAGGAGACACAAACTGGAGAGACATGGCTAGGAGACACAAGCTGGAGAGACACGGCTAGGAGACACAAACTGGAGAGACACGGCTAGGAGACACAAACTGGAGAGACACGGCTAGGAGACACGAACTGGAGAGACACGGCTAGGAGACACAAACTGGAGAGACACGGCTAGGAGACACAATCTGGAGAGACACTGCTAGGAGACACAATCTGGAGAGACACGGCTAGGAGACACAATATGTAGAGACACGGCTAGGAGACACAATATGTAGAGACACGGCTAGGAGACACAATATGTCGAGACACGGCTATGAGACACAATCTGGAGAGACACTGCTAGGAGATACAATATGGAGAGACACGGCTAGGAGACACAATATGTAGAGACACGGCTAGGAGACACAATATGTCGAGACACGGCTAGGAGACACAATATGGAGAGACACTGCTAGGAGATACAAACTGGAGAGACACTGCTAGGAGACACAAACTGGAGAGACACAGCTAGGAGACACAAACTGGAGAGACACGGCTAGGAGACACAATATGTAGAGACACGGCTAGGAGACACAATCTGGAGAGACACTGCTAGGTGACACAATCTGGAGAGACACTGCTAGGAGACACAATCTGGAGAGACACTGCTAGGAGACACAATCTGGAGAGACACTGCTAGGAGACACAATCTGGAGAGACACGGCTAGGTGACACAATCTAGAGAGACACTGCTAGGTGACACAATCTGGAGAGACACTGCTAGGTGACACAATCTGGAGAGACACTGCTAGGAGACACAATCTGGAGAGACACTGCTAGGAGACACAATCTGGAGAGACACTGCTAGGTGACACAATCTGGAGAGACACTGCTAGGTGGCACAATCTAGAGAGACACTGCTAGGAGGCATAATCTGGAGAGACACGGCTAGGAGACACAATCTAGAGAGACACGGCTAGGAGACACAATCTGGAGACACGGCTAGGAGACACAATCTGGAGAGACACGGCTAGGAGACACAATCTGGAGAGACACGGCTAGGAGACACAATCTGGAGAGACACGGCTAGGAGACACAAACTGGAGAGACACAGCTAGGAGACACAAACTGGAGAGACACGGCTAGGAGACACAATATGTAGAGACACGGCTAGGAGACACAATCTAGAGAGACACGGCTAGGAGACACAATCTGGAGAGACACGGCTAGGTGACACAATCTGGAGAGACACTGCTAGGAGACACAATCTGGAGAGACACTGCTAGGTGACACAATCTGGAGAGACACTGCTAGGAGATACAAAGCTAGGAGATGTTAACTGATTAGATTTCCAGGAAAGACACAGTTAAGAGACGGTAACTGGATATACATCCAGGAAAGACACAGTTATGAGACGGTAACTGGATATACATCCAGGAAAGACACAGTCATGAGACGCTAACTGGATATACATCCAAGAAAGACACAGTCATGAGACGGTAACTGGATATACATCCAGGAAAGACACAGTTATGAGACGGTAACTGGATTCAGGAAAGACACAGTCATGAGACGCTAACTGGATATACATCCAGGAAAGACACAGTCATGAGACGCTAACTGGATATATATCCAGGAAAGACACAGTTATGAGACGGTAACTGGATATACATCCAGGAAAGACACAGTCATGAGACGCTAACTGGATATATATCCAGGAAAGACACAGTTATGAGACGGTAACTGGATATACATCCAGGAAAGACACAGTAATGAGACGCTAACTGGATATACATCCAGGAAAGACACAGTCATGAGACGGTAACTGGATATACATCCAGGAAATACGCAGTTATGAGACGGTAACTGGATATACATCCAGGAAAGACACAGTCATGAGACGGTAGCTGGATAGACAGTCAGGAAAGACACAACTAGGAGATGCTAACTGGACAGACATCCAGGAAAGACACAGTTATGAGACGGTAACTGGATATACATCCAGGAAATACGCAGTTATGAGACGGTAACTGGATATACATCCAGGAAAGACACAGTCATGAGACGCTAACTGGATATACATCCAGGAAAGACACAGTTATGAGACGCTAACTGGATATACATTCAGAAAAGACACAGTTATGAGACGGTAACTGGATAGACAGCCAGGAAAGTCACAACTAGGTGACGATAACTGAACAGACAGGCAGGAAAGCCACAACCAGGTGGCGATAACTGGACAGACAGCCAGGAAAGCCACAACTAGGTGACGATAACTGGAATGAAAGCCAGGAAAGCCACAACTAGGTGACGATAACTGGACAGACAGCCAGGAAAGCCACAACTAAGTGGCGATAACTGACAGACAGCCAGAAAAGCCACAACTAGGTGGCGATAACTGGACAGACAGCCAGAAAAGCCACAACTAGGTGGCGATAACTGGACAGACAGCCAGAAAAGCCACAACTAGGTGGCGATAACTGGACAGATGCCAGAAAAGCCACAACTAGGTGGCGATAACTGGACAGACAGCCAGAAAAGCCACAACTAGGTGGCGATAACTGGACAGACAGCCAGAAAAGCCACAACTAGGTGGCGATAACTGGACAGACAGCCAGGAAAGACAGCTAGAGGACAACAACTGGACAGACAGCCAGGAAAGACAGCTAGAGGACAACAACTGGACAGACAGCCAGGTGACGCTAACTGAATAGATAGCCAGAAAGACACCTCTAGGGAACACAAACTGGATACACAGCCAGGAAGACACTGATAGTGCATAACTGGAAAGACACGGCCAGGAAAGACACTGATAGTGCATAAACTGGAAAGACACAGCTAGGAAAGACACTAATAGTGCATAACTGGAAAGACACAACAGGAAAGACACTACTAGTATAGTGCATAACTGGAAAGACACAACCAGGAAAGACACTGATAGTGTATAAACTGGAAAGACACAACAAGGAAAGACACTTATAGTGCATAAACTGGAAAGACACAACAAGGAAAGACACTTATAGTGCATAAACTGGAAAGACACAACCAGGAAAGATACTGATAGTGTATAAACTGGAAAGACACAACAAGGAAAGACATAACCCGGAAAGGCGCGACAAGAAGACAGAAGCGAACACAAATGTAAGAGAATAAATATACAAGACCTATATTGCCCAAAGAGCCGCGATAGCTCAGTGGTTAGTGAACTGGACTACAAAGGACAAGAGATAGGGTTCGATCCCAACTGACGGCCTCCGGTTCACCCAGCCTTTAATGGGTACCGGATTTTTTCTGGGAAAGTAAAGCGGCACTGGCGTAATACCGACCACATTACCCCAAAAATCATGTGCCGAAGGTCTGTACAATTTATGGTCACTAACACCATATTCCCTATACGCCACTTGGCGTGACGGGGGTACTTTAATTTTTTTTTATATATTGCCCAAAGCATCAGAACGGACACACTGAACTACTTCTTCAGTCCACTGCTCGCACTGTTCTTCTCAATGCCACGAGACAACAGTGCTTACAAGATACAAGCCTGAAAGTGCAGGAAAGCCAAGTCCTCTCACTGACAGATGATTGCTATATTCTCTTGTCTCCACGTCAGTTATTATCAACAACAGCTTATTATAATCAAGTTCTGTGCACTGTGACGATAGCAATCAACTTCGTTGTAGAGACAGCAATCAATTCCAACACAGCAATCTGTCTGTGTACCGTCTCGTTGTTGATTCTGATGGTACTTGTTTCTCCGTCCTTCCTTCATTCATTGTGGAGGTATAAAACAATACACCTATCCCGAATCATCTTTAGCAACACGTTCAAGAACGTTGTGTTATTTTTCGCTTTATTGTTGATGTTTGTATATATATGTCATCATCATCAAGTACCGTGCCTGCTGGCGTAGGTGATCATGTCTCTCCACAACTTTCTATCTCAATACTTATTTATCATTTCCAGTGTTGACCCTCAGCAAATCCATTCTCTTAAGCTGTCTGGTATCGTTTCTCTTTGATTCCCTCTATCTCTTCGTCCCTCAATTTTCCTAGTTGTTACAATATATTCCAGCTGTTCTCTTCTCATTACATGGCCAAAAATGATGATTGTTTCTTCCCAATATTGGAAATTAGCTCTCTTTTTGCTTTGGCCTCTTTCATAATGTTTTCATTGCTCTTCTTAGCTGTCCATGGCATTCTCAACATTCTTCTGTAAAACCACATTTCTACAGTCTCCAGTGATCTTCTTGTCTGTTGTCCTATTGTCCATGAGTCACATCCACATGTTAATAATAGCTCTACATAACATTAAGAACTCTTTTTCTTGTTTCTATTTCAAATCTAATACCTTGTTCAATTATCTAAAAATTAATATATAATATGTTATATGTTAGATACATATGTATATGGATTCTTAAAACTATGACAAATGTTGTCTCTGAAATCTCTTCAGCTGATAAAAAAGCTTCCTTATGGAAGGAGTTTAATTCACATCCCATAATTTCTAATTTCGTAGACTAAGGTGGCTGGGCCATATAAGAAGAATGGCAAACAATCGTATTCCCAAACAAATATTGTATGGCGAACTTAAGGACGGAAAGAGACCAAAGGACAGAACCAGTGTTGAGATATAAGGATGTTTGCAGGGCTTCCTTGAGGGAATTCTCTATCAGTGAAAGAAACTGGGAAAGTCTGACATGAGATCGTTGCACATGGAGAACAAAGATTAAAAATGGCACGGCAACTTTCGAGACAGTACTGATGTGAAACACGGAAGACAAAAGGCGAAAGAGAAAGGAGACAAGGCCGGGTACCGTGGGTACATCTTGCTCGTTCTGTGGATGGATCTGTCTGTCCAGGATTGCAAATTGAGCCATGAGAGAAGATGTTCAGTAAAGCAGCACCCAGTATGAGACACTAATGCTTTACCAAGCTACTGACTCATGATTGCTTGCTACCAACCTTCTGTCAAGACGCCAAAGGCCATATCATCAACATCATCATCAAGTACCGGGCCTGCTGGCGTAGGTGATCATGTCTCTCCACAACAACTTTCGATCTCGGCAGCTATTTATCATTTCTGTTGTTGACCTTCTGCCAAGCCATTCTCTTAAGCTGTCTGTTATTTTTTCTCTTTGCTTCCCTCTATCTCTTCGTCCCTCAATTTTCCCAGTTGTTACAATATATTCCAGTTGTTCTCTTCTCATTACATGGCCGAAAAATGATGATTGTTTCTTCCTAATATTGGAAATTAGCTCTCTTTTTCCTTTAGGGCCATATATATAATCTCTAATAAAAAATATATTCGGACATGGAATTCATATGCTTCTGGTTGGGGAGAATCCATGACGTTCTTAACTCTAGATGATGGTAAAGTTACAATTTCTCTGGTCGCTGATTTAAACCAAAAAAATATTTAATCATTCACTTTCTTCTCGGGCTGAAGACGACGTTTTCTCCGACTGATAATCTTCTGTTAGTTCTTGTAGTTCTTGATTATTTCTTAGTCCCACGGTTGAGCTTTCCCTAGTAATTGTTCTGAGTAGCGATTCTCTTGGTGTGCCTTGTTTTCTTTTACCAGATGGTTTCCACATGAATGCCTGACGGGGAAGTCTTTCTTCATTCATTCTCAGCATATGACCGATGTATTTCCAACGCCGCCTTCTTATAAAGCTCAACACATATTCTTGTTTTGATTCGTCTCTTATCTGTTCATTTGAAATGTATTCTTCCCAGCTTATGTTTGAGATCCTATGAAAACATTTGTTTTCAAAGACATTTAATTTCCTATCTAAAGTCTGGGTGGATTTCCAGCTTTCATATCTATATGTTAGCACTGGTATCACATCCATATGTTAGCACTGGTATCACATCCATATGTTAGCACTGGTATCACATCCATATGTTAGCACTGGTATCACATCCATATGTTAGCACTGGTATCACATCCATATGTTAGCACTGGTATCACATCCATATGTTAGCACTGGTATCACATCCATATGTTAGCACTGGTATCACATCCATATGTTAGCACTGGTATCACATCCATATGTTAGCACTGGTATCACATAGAAGTTGAACAATCGTAAGTTCTGTTCGTTTACCGAGAAATGTGGATCTCGAAATGTTTATAAATATGGACAGTGTTAAATATGTCTGGTCGGTGTTACATATTTATAGTCGATGTTACATATTTATAGTCTGTGTTACATATTTAGTCTGTGTTACATATTTAGTCTGTGTTACATATTTATAGTCGATGTTACATATTTATAGTCTGTGTTACATATTTCTGGTCGATTTTAAGTATTTCTGTTTGGTGTTACATATTTCTGGTCGATTTTTAAGTATTTCTGTTTGGTGTTACATATTTCTGGTCGATTTTAAGTATTTATGTTGGTGTTACATATTTCTGGTCGATTTTTAAGTATTTCTGACCAATTTTAAGTATTTCTGTTTGATGTTACATATTTATGGTCGGTGTTAAGTATTCTGATACAACTTAATAAGAAGATTGTATGCGCGTGCGCACATTTCCGTCACATTCTTGAACAATCTATCGTTGTTTGGTTTAGCCTATTCGTGATAACAGGTCAGCTCTCCTTCGCTGTAGAGTTAATCTGCAACAAGTGAAAACGGATCGAATGTTGGACAAGTTGAAAGACGGAGAGAGAGAGAGAGAGAGAGAGAGAGAGAGAGAGAGAGAGAGAGAGAGAGAGAGACCAGAGGAAGGAGGAAGACGCACGGTGAGTTGAAAGAAGAAACAAAACGAGAGGGAATGAAACACGAAGATACACGGTCATGAAGTTACCGAGACAAACATCGAGGGCTGGCACACACGGAACTGTCTAGCTAAGGCGATCGATATAAGAAACCGGGAGCGTGGAGTTAAGTCCAGCCTCGGCGGCAGGGGAGAGTGACACGACCAGGCACCGAACTAGCTCGGGTATGCCGTCACATATGGCGAGGCTTTGTAGAGGTATGTTCTCATCTGAGTTTCCGAGAAAATAAGTCTTTTTTTTCGTAGAATTGTTAGCTATGTTCTAAGAAAACCGTGGTTTCATTTTTCTGGTAGTGTTCTTTATCTTCTTGTGCCTTTCAGCGTCGAGGAGAAATGGAGTGCATTTGGCAGAGCACTTTGTTGTTTTTGTTAGTTTTGTAAGTTTGCGTGCGACAGCTTTATGGCTCCAGAAAAAGTCAGGAGAGATTGAACATCTCGTGAATATCACTTCTGACAAATGTTCATACCAGTGGTCGTGTCACTCGTCATCATCAAGTACCCGGCCTGCTGGCGTAGGTGATCATGTCTCATCACAACTTTCAATCTCCACAGTTATTTATCATTTCTGTTGTTGACCTTCTGACAAGCCATCCCTCTCTTTCTCCGTCCCTCAATTTTCGCAGTTGTTACAATATATTCCAGCTGTTCTCTTCTCATAATTGGTCAAAAAATGATGATTGGTTCTTCCTAATATTGGAAATTAGCTCTCTCTTTGCACTGGCCTCTTTCTGAACGTTTTCATTACGCTTCTTAGCTGTCCATGGTATTCTCAACATTCCTCTGAAAAACCACATTTCTACAGCCTCCATTGATTTTCTTGTCTGTTGTCCTATTGTCCATGATTCACATTCAAATGTTAATACTGGCTCTCTCGCCATGCAGGCAGATATTCTCTGACTTCACAGGTACTCTTATATTGTTTCTTAATTGTGGAGAGACTTGACTAACTCGAACTTCACTATCCTACTATTTGATATTTCCGCTTGCATCTGCTGTGGGTAAACATTCGCTCTTCTTTATTATATTTAGCTTGGATATAATCATAAATTAGACGTCTCGAGCCTCGTGGGTTGGCATTGATTGACAGGGTGAAAGCCAGGGGGTTGGGAGAGGGGTTGGTGTGTCGGCAAAGTGGATACGAAATGGGCAGCAGATGTCTATAAACGAAAATAGATTAATTGTAAGCAAACCAGACCAAATATAAAAAGACTAAACCAAATATAAAAAGACTAGACCAAATGTAAGCAGATTAGACCAAATGTAAGTAGACTGGACCAAATGTAAGCAGACTAGACCAAGTGTAAGCAGGCCGGTCTAAACGTAAGCAAACCAGGCTAAATGTAAGTAGACCTGACCGAATGTAAGCAGATCAGACTACATGTAAGTAAACCAGATCAAATGTAAGCAGACACGATTACATGTAAAAAACACACCAGACAGAATGTAAGCAGAAAAAGATATTTAGTGGAAGATGAGACAAGACAGAAGTTACAGTTGAGATAAGACGTGAAGTAAAATCTGATTAAAGAAGACAGCAAGTCTGTCTAAAAGCTGATACAAGACATGAAGTAAAATCTGATGAAGAAGACAGCAAGTCTGTCTAAAAGCTGATGCAAAACATGAAGTAAAATCTGATTGAAGAAACCATAAAAGTCTGTATAAAAGCTGATACAAGATATGAAGTAAAATCTGATTGAAGAAGACAGCAAGTCTGTCTGAAAGCTGATACAAGACATGAAGTAAAATCTGATTGAAGAAGACAAGTCTGTCTAAAAGCTGATACAAGACATGAAGTAAAATCTGACTGAGGAAGACAAGTCTGTCTAAAAGCTGACACAAGACATGAAGTAAAATCTGACTGAGGAAGACGCAAGTCTGTCTAAAAGCTGACACAAGACATGAAGTAAAATCTGACTGAGGAAGACAGCAAGTCTGTCTAAAAGCTGACACAAGACATGAAGTAAAATCTGACTGAGGAAGACAGCAAGTCTGTCTAAAAGCTGACACAAGACATGAAGTAAATCTGATTGAGGAAGACAGCAAGTCTGTCTAAAAGCTGACACAAGACATGAAGTAAAATCTGACTGAGGAAGACAGCAAGTCTGTCTAAAAGCTGATACAAGATATGAAGTAAAATCTGATTGAAGAAGACAGCAAGTCTGTCTAAAAGCTGACACAAGACATGAAGTAAAATCTGATTGAGGAAGACAGCAAGTCTGTCTAAAAGCTGACACAAGACATGAAGTAAAATCTGATTGAGGAAGACAGCAAGTCTGTCTAAAAGCTGATACAAGACATGAAGTAAATCTGATTGAAGAAGACAGCAAGTCTGTATAAAAGCTGATACAAGACATGAAGTAAAATCTTTATGAAGAAGACAGCAAGTCTGTATAAAAGCTGATACAAGACATGAAGTAAAATCTGATTGAAGAAGACAGCAAGTCTGTATAAAAGCTGATACAAGACATGAAGTAAAATCTGATTGCAGAAGACAGCAAGTCTGTATAAAATCTGATACAAGACATGAAGTAAAATCTGATTGAAGAAGACAGCAAGTCTGTATACAGCTAACACAAAAGCAGCATTAACATAACCTGAAGGTGCAGAAATGATTCAGATTTTAAACTGCTCTATTTATATTCTGTTGACCAGACTCAGAAGACAGAAATAGCCAAGGAGATAACAGACTCGGTCTGGCGTTGAGTTCTGAGATTATCATTTCAACATTACAATCTTCATGAAGCCTAACTTTCTCAACAAACTCGGTCTAGTCACCACGTCCATCGCTTTAAGCAGTCAGCGACAAATATGCCAGTTTCTTCAAAATCAGAGAAAGAAAAAAAGCAAAAATGATTAATATAAGTAACAGCTCTTGGAGCGACCAGAAAAGACAGAATCAGAAATGACATTATAAAAGAAAGAGTAGGCATTGAGTTGATTATACGCTACATACAGTAACAACAAATAAACTGGTTTGTCCATCTAGAAAGAATGTGATTCCTAACTATACATAGCTTTTAATAAAAGATGGGGGCCTTGGTGGCCTAGTTGGGAAACCCACCCGACTGAGCTACCGACGTTCGGACAACCCGTGTTCGATTCCCGTTGGAAGCAGTTTGTGAGTTGTACTCGTGGTTGGAACAAAAAAATACCCCCGCGGTCGACCCAGCCGCTGGCAGAAATGGGTAGAGGGTAAAACTCTGGGAAGGTGAGGAATGCCGCCTCGCGTCGTGAGTTTCGATGCTTGAAGCGACACTATCCAGAAGTCTCCGAACACTTCTGGATAGGCGGCCGAGCAGATATGGGTGAAAACTCGTGTGCTAAGACGCTGGTTCAAGTCTCGTACTTTACTTTTATTTTTATATTAAAAGAGGATAAGGGAGAAGAGGCAGACACAGAGTAAGATGGACTGACATCATCCGAGAAATGCTACAGCAACATCAATTGACAATGTGTGAAGCAGCCAAAGGGAGAAACCAGAACTTGACGCTCTGACGAGTACAAGAGTATGTGAAGAAAGAGGAAGAAAACGAAATAAGTAATAACTGTGTCAAAATACAGAAGGTCACTACCAGCAAAAAGAGGTGCTTGAGAAAGATGACAAAGAACACAAAGGTAGATGGAACAGCCAATGTGAACAGCCAAGAACAAGCAGATCGAAATAAAACCGTGATCGGAACACATCTACAAACAACAAATGAAATGATTCGGACACTTGATAAGAATGATACCAGGCAAGCACAATCAATAGCTTTCTGCCTTAAAACATCAGAACAGAGGGAGACCAAAGAAGAGATGGATGGAAGGAATAAAAGAAGGAACACCAATTTGTTGATCATAACATCGTCCAGTTACGCCCAAGAACGACATCTAAAAGGGATGTATCTATGTCAGTGATAGTGTCCTTCCACAATCTTCTATCCACAGTGCATCGTATCAATTCTGTTGTTGAATGTTTTTAGTGCCACAACACCAATCCAGTATCTTCTCTCTTTGTCGTCCGCGATATCTTTTTTCCTGTATTTTGCCAGTTGTATCCAAATATTAAAATTGTCCTCTTCTCAAGATGTGCCCGAAAAATGTCGTTTGTTTCTTTCTGATGTTTTTGTTTTTAAAATTAGTTCTTTTTGTTTGTCGGCCTCTTTGAGAATTTCTTGTTGGTCTTTTTTAGCTGCCCCGGGGAACTCGCAACACCACACCAACAAATTACGCCACTGTGACATCTAATTGTCTGTTCATGATTCGCTTCCATTTGACACAATTGACTAACTAGCAGATATGTGCACTCCCTTTCTCACTTCTACTGATAAAGACGTGGTGCATACAATGTTTACATAGTAACACAAAAAATACGTACAGAGAAACGAAACAAAACTCAAAGGTTAAACTAAACATAAGAGGTAAAAAAGCAACAACAAAACAAATGGTTATGGTTATGTAAGAGCATGGTATCACTGCAAAAGAATTAAAATCCATAATTGCTCAACCGCCCGTGACAGTGGAATCATCCGAATTAATATCTCGTCTCCCAAATAAAGAAAGGTAGCTGCAGGCACCATCATAGCAGTCTCTGCACACGCCAAAATACATAAGGCGAAACCGCACAGAAAGTGAACACAGCCATCTGTTCCCCGTCATATCATCATTCATCGTAAGCAATCGGTGTATCGAAACACAATCCGTATGAAACAGCTCACGGTGTGCAAGGAACACTCAACTCAGTAGCTGCGACAGCAAGTCGGACTTAGAATATGAGAAAACTACAACAAGGAACACTTTTCAGACACAGCCTGTAACGGTTCCTGCCGCCTATCCGACATATTGACCAGTATTCCGATGATGACGAACACAGCAATCAACACAGAACACACTTTGCGCACACTGCAGAGGATTTCAGATCACATCCTGCACATAATCCGCTTCACTGGCGAAGATCCCAACAGTGGAACTTCCCATCTATACACTGATCTGCATTGGAAAGATAGAATTAACCAGCTTTCCGGCAACAAAACGTAACAGTGAACGTTGACGCAAACATGCCAGCGCCATCTTGAAACCGGAAGTCACTAATATAATTTTTAAAAAATAATAAATATGAATGGAAAATGGGAAATTTGAAAATTTCGATCGACCAAAAGAAAAATGGTAGCCACACATTTGTCCAATACAACAAAAAGTAATGCAATAATTTATGGAAACAATATCAGCACACAAGCTAAATCATATTACCAAGATGGTCCTATGGAAGTGAGTCATGGAGAATTAGTCACAAACTACTTTTAACATTGAGAGTTGTTCAATGTTTCGTATAGTCAATGTGGATGTGAATAAAGAACTACAGAAACATGAAGGAAGATACAGACCTAAACATGTGGTCCTATGGAAGCGAGTCATGGAGAATTAGTCACAAACTACTTTTAACATTGAGAGTTGTTCAATGTTTCGTATAGTCAATGTGGATGTGAATCAAGAACTACAGAAACATGAAGGAAGATACAGACCTAAACATGTGGTCCTATGGAAGCGAGTCATGGAGAATTAGTCACAAACTACTTTTAACATTGAGAGTTGTTCAATGTTTCGTATAGTCAATGTGGATGTGAATAAAGAACTACAAAAACACCGAAGGAAGATGGCAGACCTAAACATGTGGTCCTTGGTTGCTGACCCAAATCTCGGAGACTGGGATATTGCTGCCAGTGGTCGGATGATAAGAGGGCAGGGATGCGGCGCGTGATCGCAGAGCTTCCCGTGGTTTTGTTGACTTGAGGATGTTGATAGAGGCTCGTTGATAACGTGTTGATGGGGGACAGCAGCTTAATGCTGATATTTTAGATGCTATTTTGGGGGACATAACGTGGTAATGCTGTAAGCGTGGGAGAAGGAGGAGACAATGGGAGTGTGCCGTGGGAGTGGGTGAGATACTATTGTCTATCTTATCGTATAAGGAGGAGAGAGGAGATGGAGAGAGCGGCTGAGGGAAGAGGGGAGGAAATAGAGTTGAAGAAATGGGATGAGAAGATAGAGATGGGGAGAAGAGGAGAAGGAGAGCAGTGGAGAGGGGAGAGCAGTGGGATGTGGATGAAAAGATTGAGAGAGAGAGAAGGGAGAAGGGGAAGAGATAGAACGAGAGGTGCAGGAAGAAAGGAGGAGGTAGAGACGGGTGAAGATGAGGATGAGGAAGAGAGCTGAGGAGGGGAAAGATGAGGGGATGGAAATGACGAGATTTAGAGAAAACGACGGAAGGCAGATAGGAGATGATGGAGAAAGCGTTTAAGGGGAGATTGGAGGAGATGGAGAAAGCGTTGGAGCGACGATAGGAGAAGTTGGAGAGAGTGTTATAAGAGATTGAGAGGAAATTAAAATCTGAGAGTGGAGAGGAAAAGGGGGAGGGGGGAAGAGTAGGTATGAGAAACTGGAGAAATACTTTTACTATTTTCATTTTTTTTTCTGGAAAGTACTTACGTTATATGCTACTTACGTGTTATTTTCCATTAACGTATTTTTACTAATTGATACGCGTGCAGTTTTATAATAAAGTACTTCACGTGTTCGATATTTACAGCCATTTAAAAAAAAAAAACTAGTTATTGAATATTGACCTGCGTGTTCCTACTTTGTTAATGATGTTTGGCATTATTTGACTCAGTTTTCAGATATGTATTTTAAAATATGATATTCGTTAAGTAGTCCTCTTTATTTCAGCTCCATGTGGAGCATAGGTCTTCAACAAACACTTTCAGCTCCCTGTGGAACACAGCTCTTCAACAAACACTTTCAGCTCCCGGTGGAGCATAGGTCTCCAACAAACACTTTCAGTTCCCTGTGGAGCATAGGTTTTCGACAAACACTTTCAGCTCCCTGTGGAGCATAGGTCTCCAACAAACACTTTCAGTTCCCTGTGGAGCATAGGTCTTCGACAAACACTTTCAGATCCCTGTGGAGCATAGGTCTCCAACAAACACTTTCAGTTCCCTGTGGAGCATAGGTCTTCAACAAACACTTTCAGCTCCCTGTGGAGCATAGGTCTTCAACAAACACTTTCAACTCCCTGTGGAGCAGATGTCTTCAACAAACGCTTTCAGCTCCCTGTGGAGCAGATGTCTTCAACAAATACTTTTAGCTCCCTGTGGAACAGATGTTTTCAATAAACACTTTCAGCTCCCTGTTGAGTATAAGTATTCAACAAACACTTTCAACTCCTTGTGGAGCATATGTCTTCAACAAACACTTTGAACTTAGTGTAGAGCATAGGTCATCAACAAACAATTTCAGCTCCATGTGAAGCATATGTATCAAACAAACACTTTCAGCTCACTGTGGAGCTTAGGTCTTCAACAAACACGTTCAGCTCCTGTGTAGCATAGGTCTTCAACAAACACTTGTAGCTCTGTGGAGCATAGGTCTTCAACAATCATTTCCAGCTCCTTGTGGAGCATAGGTCTTCAACAAACACTTTCAACTCCCAGTGGAGCATAGGTCTTCAACAAACACTGTCATCCCCCTGTGGAGTATAGGTCTTCAACAAACACTGTCAGCCCCCTGTGGAGCATAGGTCTTCAACAAACACTGTCAGCCCCCTGTGGAGCATAGGTCTTCAACAAACACTGTAAGCCCCTTGTGGAGCATATGTCTTCAACAAATACTTTCAACTCCCAGTGGAGCATAGGTTTTCAACAAACACTTTCCAAGCCGTTCTGTTTCTTGCCACTCTTTTAAATCATCCAATGTCTTTCTCATCTGTTTCCATCTGTCTTCTCCAAGAAAATTGTGGTCTTTCTCTTTGCCTCCTCGGGATTACAAAAAAGTGCATGTCATATAATGCTCTCATATTCGTTTAGTTCCACGGCATTATTTATTCTATATTTATTCTATATTTATTCTATATTTAGTTTATATTTATTCTAGCCACAAAACATTTTTACCTTCAAACATCTTTACCACCAAACATTTTTACCTTCAAACATCTTTACCACCAAACATTTTTACCTTCAAATATCTTTACCACCAAACATTTTTACCTTCAAACATCTTTACCACCAAACATTTTTACCATCAAACATCTTTACCACCAAACATTTTTACCTTCAAATATCTTTACCACTAAACATTTTTACCTTCAAACATCTTTACCACCAAACATTTTTACCTTCAAACATCTTTATCACCAACATTTTTACCTTCAAACATCTTTACCACCAAACATCTTTACCACCAAACATTTTACCTTCAAATATCTTTATCACCAAACATTTTTATCTTCAAACATCTTTACCACCAAACATTTTTAACTTCACACATATTTACCACCAAACATTTTAACTTCACACATCTTTACCACCAAACATTTTTACCTTCAAACATCTTTACCACCAAACATTTTTACCTTCAAACATCTTTACCACCAAACATTTTTACCTTCAAACATCTTTACCACCAAACATTTTACCTTCAAACATCTTTACCACCAAACATTTTTACCACCAAACATTTTTACCTTCAAATATCTTTACCACCAAACATTTTTACTTCAAATATCTTTACCACCAAACATTTGTACCTTCAAACATCTTTACCACCAAACTTTTTACCTTCAAATATCTTTACCACCAAACATTTTTACCTTCAAACATCTTTACCACCAAACATTTTTACCTTCAAATATCTTTACCACCAAACATTTTACCACCAAACATTTTTACCTTCAAATATCTTTACCACCAAACATTTTTACCTTGAAACATCTTTGCCACAAACATTTTTACCTTCAAACATCTTTACTACCAAACATTTTTACCTTCAAACATCTTTACCACCAAACATTTTTAGCTTCAAATATCTTTACCACCAAACATTTTTACCTTCAAACATCTTTACCACCAAACATTTTTACCTTCAAACATCTTTACCACCAAACATTTTTACCTTCAAATATCTTTATCACCAAACATTTTTTAACTTCACACATATTTACCACCAAACATTTTTAACTTCACACATCTTTACCACCAAACATTTTTACCTTCAAACATCTTTACCACCAAACATTTTTACCTTCAACATCTTTACCACCAAAATTTTTAACTTCAAACATCATTACCACCAAACATTTTTACCTTCAAACATCTTTACCACCATATTTTTACCTTCAAACATCTTACCACCAAACATTTTTTAACCTTCAAACATCTTTATTACCAAACATTTTTACCTTCAAACATCTTTACACCAAACATTTTTACCTTCAAACATCTTTACCACCAAACATTTTTACCTTCAAACATCTTTACCACCAAACATTTTTACTTCAAACATCTTTACCACCAAACATTTTTACCAACCAAACATTTTTACCTTCAAACATCTTTACCACCAAACATTTTTACCTTCAAACATCTTTACCACCAAACATTTTTACCTTCAAACATCTTTACCACCAAACATTTTTACCTCAAACATCTTTGCCACCAAACATTTTTTACCTTCCAAAATCTTTACCACCAACATTTTACCTCAAACATCTTTACCACCAAACATCTTTACCACCAAACAATTTTACCTCTTAAATATCTTTACTACCAAAATATTTTACCTTCAAACATCTTTACCACCAAACATTTTTACCTTCAAACATCTTTACCACCAAACATTTTTAACTTTCACACATATTTTACCACCAACATTTTTAAACTTCCCACACATCTTTACCACCAAACATTTTTACCTTCAAACATCTTTACCACCAACATTTTTAACTTCAACCTCTTTACCACCAAACATTTTTACCTCAAACATCTTTACCACCAAACATTTTTTACCTTCAAACATCTTTACCACCAAACATTTTTACCTTCAAACATCTTTACCACCAAACATTTTTAACTTCACACATATTTACCACCAAACATTTTTAACTTCACACATCTTTACCAAGAAACATTTTTACCTTCAAACATCTTTACCACCAAACATTTTTACCTTCAAACATCTTTACCACCAAACATTTTTACCTTCAAACATCTTAGCCACCAAACATTTTTACCTTCAAACATCTTTACCACCAAACATTTTTACCTTCAAACATCTTTACCACCAAACATTTTTACCTTCAAACATCTTTACCACCAAACATTTTTACCATCAACATCTTTACCACCAAACATTTTTACCTTCAACATCTTTACTACCAAACATTTTTACCTTCAAACATCTTTGCCACCAAACATTTTTACCTTCAAACATCTTTACCACCAAACATTTTTACCTTCAAACATCTTTACCACCAACAATCTTTACCACCAAACATTTTTACCTTCAAACATCTATACTACCAAACATTTTTACCTTCAAACATCTTTGCCACCAAACATTTTTACCTTCAAACATCTTTACTACCAAACATTTTTACCTTCAAACATCTTTGCCACCAAACATTTTTACCTTCAAACATCTTTACCATCAAACATTTTTACCTTCAAACATCTTTACCACCAAACATCTTTACCACCAAACATTTTTACCTTCAAACATCTTTACCACAAACATTTTTACCTTCAAACATCTTTATCACCAAACATTTTTACCTTCAAACATCTTTACCACCAAACATCTTTACCACCAAACATTTTTACCTTCAAATATCTTTATCACCAAACATTTTTATCTTCAAACATCTATACCACCAAACATTTTTAACTTCACACATCTTTACCACCAAACATTTTTACCTTCAAACATCTTTACCACCAAACATTTTTACCTTCAAACATCTTTACCACCAAACATTTTTACCTTCAAACATCTTTACCACCAAATATTTTTAACTTCAAACATCTTTACCACCAAATATTTTTACCTTCAAACATCTTTACCACCAAACATTTTTACCTTCAAACATCTTTACCACCAAACATTTTTACCTTCAAACATCTTTACCACCAAACATTTTTACCTTCAAACATCTTTACCACCAAATATTTTTAACTTCAAACATCTTTACCACCAAATATTTTTACCTTCAAACATCTTTACCACCAAACATTTTTACCAACAAACATCTTTATGACCAACATTTTTACCTTCAAACATCTTTACCACCAAACATTTTTACCAACAAACATCTTTATCACCAAACATTTTTACCTTCAAATATCTTACTACCAAACATTTTTACCTTCAAATATCTTTACCACCAAACATTTTTACCTTCAAACATCTTTACCACCAAACATTTTTACCTTCAAACATCTTTACCACCAAACATTTTTACCTTCAAACATCTTTACCACCAAACATTTTTACCTTCATATATCTTTATCACCAAACATGTTTACCTTCAAACATCTTTACCACCAAGCATCCTTACACCCAAACACCTTTGCCACCAAGCATCCTTACACTCAAACACCTTTACCACCAAGCATCCTTACACCCAAACATCTTTACCTCCAAACACCTTTGATTGTAATGTTAAATCTGCGGGCCAATGCCTCTTTTCTCTGTCTCTGTTGTTTGCTTTATATCTCCAGCATGGGACTGAAATTTGCATGAATATTACTTTTTTCTATTTTGGTAGCCATGTGCTTATGTGTACCGCGCCATACAGGCAGATATTCCCCGACTTCAGAGGTACTCTCATTTTTTTTATAGTCGAAGTTTAATCGATATAAAGTTTTCAAGTTTTGGGTAGATTTTTGTTTCTATTAATTTTGTCCGCGCAGTGGCCACTTCAGGCCTACTCTTTACTATTACAAAGTGCTAATCGTTCTTTAACGTGCGCACATTGCACACGGGACTTCCAGCTTTTTAAAACTTTATCTGAGAGAGCTAGATATCGAGTCTCACAACCCAGAGACCAAGGAGGGTACAGTGAAAAAAACAACAAACCAGGGATTCGATTAAAAAAAATAAATAATAACTCACCGCCTGTGGGAATAGAACTCAAAACCATCTTGTCATGGAACCGGCGTCTTACCTCTAGACCACACAGCCTTCTACTCTCTCTCTCTCTCTCTCTCTCTCTCTCTCTCTCTCAATAATGCAAATGGTGTGATGGGGACGTTATAAAGAACTGGCTTATAAACAACACTCTACAGGCGAAATTAAAATGCTACGGCCACCTCAAAAGACACTGCGGGCTGGAAGAATAACATAATTGGAAGGCATGGTCGCCCTGGCGATGCATCGGGGGTAGACCAAGAAGAATGTGATTTGAAGATATCAAAGAGTGCTTGAACATGACAACTGAAGATGTGGGAGATCTTTCTAGAGACAGAGATTCTTTCAGACGAACTGTGATGAATGCAACGTTCTGTGGGAGATCTAGCTAGATACAGAGATTCTTTCAGACGGGATGTGATGAATGCAACGTTCTGTGGGAGATCTAGCTAGATACAGAGATTCTTTCAGACGGGATGTGATGAATGCAACGTTCTGTGGGAGATCTAGCTAGATACAGAGATTCTTTCAGACGGGATGTGATGAATGCAACGTTCTGTGGGAGATCTAGCTAGATACAGAGATTCTTTCAGACGGGATGTGATGAATGCAACGTTCTGTGGGAGATCTAGCTAGATACAGAGATTCTTTCAGACGGGATGTGATGAATGCAACGTTCTGTGGGAGATCTAGCTAGATACAGAGATTCTTTCAGACGGGATGTGATGAATGCAACGTTCTGTGGGAGATCTAGCTAGATACAGAGATTCTTTCAGCCGAGCTGTGATAAATGTAACGTTCTGTGGGAGATCTAGCTAGATACAGAGATTCTTTCAGACGAGCTGTGGTGAATTCAACGTTCTGTGGGAGAACTAGCTAGATACAGAGATTCTTTCAGACGAGCTGTGATTGATGCAATGTTCCGTGGGACATCAGGCTAGAGACAGAGATTCTTTCAGACGAGCTGTGATAAATGCAACGCTCTGTGGGAGATCTAGCTAGATACAGAGATTCTTTCAGACCAGCTGTGATTGATGCAGTGTTCTGTGGGACATCAGGCTAGAGACAGAGATTCTTTCAGACGAACTGTGATGAATGCATCTCTCTGTGGGAGATTTAGCTAGGAATACAGACTCTTTCAGATGGGCTGTGGTGAATGTAACGTTCTGTGGGGATCTGGTAAGATTCTTTCAGACGGACTGTGGTGAATGCAACGTTATGTGGGGGATCTGGTAAGATTCTTTCAGACGGACTGTGGTGAATGCAACATTCTGCGGTGTATCTGGTAAGATTCTTTCAGACGGACTGTGGTGTATGCAACGTTCTGTTTTGGGATCTGGTAAGATTCTTTCAGACGGACTGTGGTGTATGCAACGTTCTGTTTTGGGATCTGGTAAGATTCTTTCAGACGGACTGTGGTGTATGCAACGTTCTGTGGGGGATCTGGTAAGATTCTTTCAGACGGACTGTGGTGTATGCAACGTTCTGTGGGGGATCTGGTAAGATTCTTTCAGACGGACTGTGGTGTATGCAACGTTCTGTGGGGGATCTGGTAAGATTCTTTCAGAGGACTGTGGTGAATGCAACATTCTGTGGGGGATCTGGTAAGATTCTTTCAGACGGACTGTGGTGTATGCAACGTTCTATGGGGGATCTGGTAAGATTCTTTCAGACGGACTGTGGTGAATGCAACATTCTATGGGGGATCTGGTAAGATTCTTTCAGACGGACTGTGGTGAATGCAACGTTCTGTGGGGGATCTGGTAAGATTCTTTCAGACGGACTGTGGTGTATGCAACGTTCTGTTTTGGGATCTGGTAAGATTCTTTCAGACGGACTGTGGTGAATGCAACATTCTGTGGGGGATCTGGTAAGATTCTTTCAGACGGACAGTGGTGAATGCAACGTTCTGTGGGGGATCTGGTAAGATTCTTTCAGACGGACTGTGGTGTATGCAACGTTCTGTGGGGGATCTGGTAAGATTCTTTCAGACGGACAGTGGTGAATGCAACATTCTGTGGGGGATCTGGTAAGATTCTTTCAGACGGACTGTGGTGTATGCAACGTTCTGTTTTGGGATCTGGTAAGATTCTTTCAGACGGACTGTGGTGAATGCAACATTCTGTGGGGGATCTGGTAAGATTCTTTCAGACGGACAGTGGTGAATGCAACATTCTGTGGGGGATCTGGTAAGATTCTTTCAGACGGACTGTGGTGAATGCAACATTCTGTGGGGGATCTGGTAAGATTCTTTCAGACGGACAGTGGTGAATGCAACATTCTGTGGGGGATCTGGTAAGATTCTTTCAGACGGACTGTGGTGAATGCAACATTCTGTGGGGGATCTGGTAAGATTCTTTCAGACGGACTGTGGTGAATGCAACATTCTGTGGGGGATCTGGTAAGATTCTTTCAGACGGACAGTGGTGAATGCAACATTCTGCAAAGGGCATGTGATCTAATAATGATGACAACTTTCTCTCTCTCTCTCAGTCGCACACACAAACACACATGCACGCACACATCACTCGAGACCCCACGTCTTGTTGTGGTAATGGCCCACACATAATAACCACACAAACAGCACAACATACTCACCTCCACAGGTTGAGGAGTCGCCTCCGTGAGTGCGATGAATGCACGTCCCCCATTTCGAGCCACCAGAACTCAGTCACTTCGTATGCGGGTTGACTCCTCCCACATTCAGTCAACCAACCAGATTAACGGGACCGGGCAGTCACTCGCGTCCCGAGCCCAACATCTGGTCGTGAAATGTCCCGACGGCACAACAAAAGTCCCGCAACACACACAAACTGTCTGGGCGTGTCAGATAGAACATTCACCCTACAACCACAGCAACGCCCTCTATTTGGAGCAGTAGCACGTGCTAAATGTTACAAGTTCAACCTCAGATCGAGGCTACATATAATCTTTGTGAGTGTATTCTTTCTACAGTTCAAAGTTCGTAAATATTAGACCAATGAGAGTTAATCTCCAAGTCACAAAATTACGTTGTTTTACTAAATAAATGTCGAGGTTTTAAACAACAAATCGAGTGTTGGTCATTTCTAAACGACGGAATATTAAATAAAGAGCAAGTGGTTTATACAATAGCTGGCTCAATAACCAAAAGGGAACTTACCAACCAATCTGCCAACCAACCAGGCAACTAACGAAACAACTAAGCAATCAATCGACCAAGAAAATAACCAGGTAACTAACCAATCAGCTAACGAACCAACATGGCAACAAACCAATCATGCAACAAATTAACCAATCAGGCAACCAACCAATCAATTAATCAACCAATCAGGCAACCAACCAGACGGGCAACGAACCAACCAGTCACCAATCAGGCAACGAACCAACCAGTCAACCAACAATCCAACCAGGCAACAAACCAACCAATCGGGCAACCAACCATGCAAGGAAACGATTAGCCAACGAACCAACGAAAAAAACCAGACAACCAACCAGGTAAACAACCTGACAACCAACTAACCAGACAACCAACCAACAAACCTTAAAACCAGGCAATCCAACAACCAACCACCCAGACAACCGGCCAACCATGCAACCAACCTACCGGACAATCAACCAATCAAGCAAACAACCAGATAACCAACAATTCAGACAACCAGCCCATCAACTAGACAACCAACCACTAACCAACCAACCAACCTACCATTCAACCAACCATTCTTATATACGCAATATACAATCTATCTACATTATCGACCATTTATATCGTGATTACGTCATCTTGAGTCGCAAACAGCAACAATCGCAGAAATAAAAAATTAAATACAAATTCTATGTTGGACCACTCGCTGCCATTATCCTTTCAGTGGCCACTCATACGATATGTGTGTGTGTGTGTATATAGTTTCTGCACAGTTCGCATTAAAAGAAAGACGTGCACATTGTATTAACC